>BMAV01022581.1:30483-56439 GCA_019973955.1 Trichonephila inaurata madagascariensis
TTTTTTTTTTTTTTTTTTTTTTTTTTTGCTATTTACTGGTGACAAATTCTAATTCAAAATTATTATTTATCATAACAACATACGTTGCAGAACCTTTTATCTGACAGTAAAATTTTACATCATTTTTCTGTTCCTTTTTTACAATGTTTGTAGTATCAGAATACTAAACTATATACAACTTTTTTCATCTGGATTGCTGAATTGTTCATTTACTCAAGGCATTTGTAAATGCTCCAACTTCATCAAAGTACAACAAATTTAATGGAACAGGTCACTTTGTCAAAATGGACGAAGACCAAAAGTCTTCTATGCCCAACCAATTGGCACACGGAGAAAAGGCAGGCCAAATCTAAGATGGATTGATGGCCTAGAAAAAGACCTCGTAGTATTGAGAACTAAAAATTGGAGAACACTAGCAGAAAGAAGGCTAGTCTGGAAAAGGCTTCTTGAGAAGGCCAAGGTTCACCTTGGGCTGTCTCGCCACTGAGAAAGGAAAGAAAAGACATCTCCATAAGTTAACTTTCTTTTTTCTAAAAATGAAACTGAAATCCCTTATATACCTGTATGATTATTCCCTGAAAAAGAAAGATAAATATGAAATCCAACTTGTGCATTGGTACAATAAAAGGAATTAATATCCTCTAGGTATCAAGTATTTTAATTATTTATCTAACTTCTTTAATCTACTTCTTAAAACTATCTTTAATTAATTCTAACTATTTAAAGGGGGTAGGGGATTCTTCTTCTAACTAGTTAATTTTTTTGTTCTAAGGATGTCTGCATTTTACTTACATTATTTAAGAACATCGAAAAAATGTTGTAAATCAGTTTCATTTCCATTTTAATTTGGAATT
This sequence comes from Trichonephila inaurata madagascariensis, assembly GCA_019973955.1. Lineage (NCBI taxonomy): Eukaryota > Metazoa > Arthropoda > Arachnida > Araneae > Nephilidae > Trichonephila > Trichonephila inaurata. The sequence goes on from BMAV01022581.1 coordinate 31,338, forward strand.
TTCACTGAAAATGTCCATTTTAATAATAAATATTCTTATTATTATTTATTCTTTTCTTATTATTCTTTTTCTTAAATAGGGTGCTTTCTTCTCCCACCCTCACTCCTGTATTGCATTGGGTATGCTTAGATACAAAAACATTTGTTGTGCTTGGCTAATACCTTTTATAACATTAGGTATTAAGATATTGTATTATCATTTAAACATTCTAAATAATACGTTAATTTTTGTTAGAAGTATTAAACTATTGCTTGTTGAAATATTTTATTTGAACTCTAAAAGTGATGTTTATACTCAAGAAAACTTAAGACTTATGTGGATTTCTGAAATAAATAGGTTACTGAAAATTTCTACGCTAAAATCTTAGCAGAATTTAATTTTCTTTTATATGAATCTGCATATTTACAGCCTTTAAGGACTATATTAGTCGACAAATATTCTCAGTAGTGTATTTAAGAACATTTATTAAACTTAATAATTTTATTAATAACGTTAACCTCTTTATAATCATTCAACGCATTCAGAAAAAAAATCAGTAAGAAATTTAACGTTTGCATTTTTTCAGTTTTGAAAATATAATAATATAAGATACTTAAATATTTAAAACAAGAAACCGATGTTTCCCGAATGAAAAAAAACTAAAACATATCTTTCAAATCTGGTGAAATAGCATCAATACTCCTGGCGCCACCTGTAGGTCTTCCACACTATTACCTTACTTATCTCACCTGTTCGTAAATATTTTACTTCGAAGATTTCAATCACTGAGCAGATGCTTTTGATAAAAATGAAATAATAATAATAATAATTAAAGCTAATCGATTAAACATTTTTTTATTTAATGGATAATTGTTATAAAAAGTGAACATTCATAAGAAGTGTTAATTAATACGCATATGACCACATACATTATGTTTAATTTGTAGCTAGTAAGTACAATTTAGCGAACAGTCTAGATTCCGTTCATTTTTAGCTTCTTGATAACTGAACTGTTTTTATTCTTAGGTTAGAACCTAAAGGTCTTTCAATGTTCCATTCTTCTTCTCTGCACATACCTCTTTGCCACTTTTTATACGTACCACTTTATTCTAATCTTGGTTAGAGTTCAAAATATATATTCTCAGAACACTCTTCGAGAATTCATATGATCTTATTATTGCATGCATCAAAAAAAATAACCGTAATAATTATGTCAATAATATCTGAGTGCAATAAAAATGATAACGCGTACATAACTTTTTCGATCCGAAAATATGCTCTTGTTTGGATACGACTCTAATATCAAATACAAATGTTACTTAAAAATAAGTTTAATTTTTCAGTCAGAGGAATAAGAAACATGGATTATTCTTTGTTCTTTTCTTTCACTAAATGAAAGGAAAAAATGATGGCTTCAAAATGATTTGCTGTGGGAGTTATAATTACTAATTTCAGTCACCTGCTATAGAATAATTTATGAAGGAAATACAAGGTTGTATGTGAAAATGCACCTGCTCATCTGCTGTTTCCGTAAGCAACACATGTTTTTGAGGTTAATGTGTTTATTATGTGAAGAAAGTTGTGGGAAGCGGGAATTTTTTTTTTCCACTTGAAAAGAAATATATTACCGTAAAATCCGGCGAATAACGCGCACTTTTAACACAAAAAATACGATCAAAATTTACGGGTGCGCATTATACGCCGGGTATAAAAGTGAGAGCTTTAAAGATAAAAAAAGATGAGCATAGAAAAAAAATTAGATTTCTACAAATATCGAAATACTGTTTATTTAAAAGAAATGTTCCTTATGAACTTAAATGTTTGTGGTTTTAGAAGTATATTATTTTTTTTTTCTATACCTTGGAATAATATCTCCAATAAATGTCTTCAAAACTTAAAAACATTGCATATGTATATTTCACTTTTCCTCGAAAAAAAAAGGGGGTGCACGTTATACGACGCGGAATTTACTTTGTATTTATTTTTTAAAATTGCATAAATCGATAGTTTTTTTTTTCCCATAAAGATAATGCACAGAAGAAATATCACATAGAAATTTTAAGTAATTAGCAAAAATGATTGTAAATGTAAATCAGTTCTGCACATTAAGAAAATACTTCTAAAAATGTAGGACATGCCAAATATAAGAATTTGGAATAATTATTTGAAATGTTTGTATTATGTAGCCATTTCTATAGATAGCGAAAATTTCTGCTGACAGCATAAACAAAAAAAAAAGTTTTAAAAAAAAAATTATATTTCTTTTTTCCAAGATAAATTTGAATTAAAAACTGGAAAGCTTTTCTAACAAAGAACAACACTACGAAATATTTCGTAGTCTTACAAAAAAATGTTGGTTGCGGTAGGTGTAGTAAAACATAAAGCACAATTCTCCACTATGTATATTTTGCAGGACATAGCGTACAGAAACGTTTTAAGGCATGAGCCAACTAGACTGAAAGTTTTCGAATCAACCTCTCAATAAGATCATGATCCGAATAATTTTAATCGTTAAATGTTATTCCTCGACATATTCTCCTAAAAACTGAGAATTTCGAACTGTATGCCAACTGGAAACAGGGTCGAGACAGCATTATTACGTCATGTATGTCACTAGTGTCTTGGACTAGGTCTACAACAGTATAGTATCATTAGGCGAAAGGTGGTAGTCGCTCGAATCGGCTTAAGCCTAGGTTTATGAGATTATAAGTCATACGCGTTTATTTGTTGCGGGTTACCGTTTGTATGAGCATCTGGCAACGTATGTATTCTGTCTTCTTAAAAGGATCACAGGTGGAGCCAGGGACGTCTTCAGGCATGGGCCAACAGGGCCCAGGCCCAAGCCTCGTCTCCTTCTCAAAACCTTAATAAGATCATGATTCGAATAATTTCAACTATCAAAGGTTTTTTCGATTGTATTCTCCTAAAAACTGGGAATTCAGGACGATATGTCAACTAGCTACATCAGATGGCCGTCGTCCATGTACAAGCCTAGGCCTACCATCGTTAACTCATTCAGTCAAAAGGCGGCAGACGGTCAAGTCGGTTTATACTATTGCATGCACATTTATTTGTTTTGGGCTATTGTTTGTACTAGTATTTGATAACGTATGCACTAACGTACTATCTAGTTTTAAGGATCACAGGTGGGGCCTACATTTATGTAGGTGCATAGGGCCTGCTTTTGCTTAGATGCCCAGGTCTTTAGACGTCCCTGGGTGGAGCCTACTTTTTTATAGGGACACAGGGCCTCAAGAAATCTTTAGATGTCACCAGTGGCGCACACAACGGGGTGTCCTAGGGGTCCAGATCCCCCCCTCATAGCCCTTGATTTTTTTTCCGATTAGTTATAATCCTATGTATATATTACGTAAAATTTAATTATGTATTTGTTATTAATAATTAATTTTATTAATTAATGCTAATTATTTATTCAATAATTAATTTTGTATTGTTTTTGTTCCTGAAAATCGACAAATTCAAAAGAATATGTTGGGCGGCGTATTGGAGCATGATACTAAAATTGTTGACTTTCAGCCCTGGACCTCTTCCCCTTTGAAATTGTTTTTTTTTTTTTTTTTTTTCGCGCTACTGGATGTCATTGATAGTGTATTAAATAATCTTAATTTATAAGTGCAAAAGCGTATTTAATCATTGAAAATTGTTCAATTTTAAAAGAGAACTTGTATTGTAATGATGCATAGTACTGCTGTAATTGTTTGTACTCTTTCAAAAAGTCTTAAATATACTTTAAAAAAAGGCACTCAGTACTTTTTTTTATTTTTAACTCTACCGGATGATCACCTATCAACAAAATGCTATAGCCGAAAATTCGAAGGAACTCATTAAAATCTCATTGTAGTAACATCACGTCCAAAAAATCAGAAGTGCTGGTAAATAACAAGCTTAATTCACAATCTTCAACAAAATCTTACGCTCCCCGCCTCCTTTTTAATTCCGTTTCCTATGTATAGAGTATTCTAAGAACCTTTTATGTGTATTCTCGTGTCAGTTCTTAGAACTAGATTTCTGTGGATACTGTTTTTTATAAAAAACAATTCACACGCTGTTTAATGCCATGTTTTCAACGCCGTAATTGGAATTACTGATTGCTATGTTACTGAAGACTGAAATCATTGATTTCACGCTTCTGAACAAGCATTATTCTCATTTCATAGACAGTTTAAGCGCACTCCAGATAACCCCATCTTTTTTCTTCATTATTTTTTTAAGTGCCAAGGGCGCCATGGTATTCTGGAAAATTCTACGCACAATTCTTTTCTTTCACGGGTTCAAGGAATAATTCGCACGTCTGAGGTCAAGGCTTAATTATTGAACTTTGATCGGACGTAACGTGTTGCTGATAATCTTGGACTTCAAAAACAGCGCTCGTGCTTTTGTCTGTAAAATATGCGTACTATAATGATTACAATATAACGTTGTTTTTATTTTTAGCTTCCTCTCTCTAAAGTTTCATTACAATAATAGTTTGTGACTATAGGTGTTATTTTGTATGCTATGTTGAATTTAATTTATATAAATTTTCAAAACAGAGTTAAATTGCGTAATTATCATTATAGATGAGAGTCGGATATTGTGGAATACCATTTATATATATATGCATTAGCTAGAAAAAGTCTGCATTCACGTACTATTGCTTACATGAACAACAAAAACAAAATTTAAAAACTAGAATTAAAAAAAAAATTTTTAATTTTTTATTTAATTCATTTTAAATATTCAGAATAATAAAAGTAAATTTGGTTTGCCTTCATAGATTTTAAAATAAAGACAGGTTTGTAACGATACTAACAAAAATCAAGTAGAAAAAGTCTGCGTTCACTGTTTTAGTAGTAACTATAAAAATTATTTAAAAAGGAAATAATGAGCTATTTAGTAGCTGGTTGGATAACCTCATCATTTGAGAACCTCCTGAAGTCGTTTCAGCATTGAACTAACAAATCTGGTGGTTTCTTCAGTGCTTAACTTCTCTTCTTGGTCCTTAAGAACACTTTTCAGCATATCCTTGCTAGATACATTGTGTTGAAGAATCCTATATTCCAGCAAATCTCATAGGTGTTCTGTAGGATTCAGATCTGATGACTGCGGGGCCATGCGCAGTTGATTTGGGACATTATACAAGAGCCAAAGCTTCACAATCTCAGCGGTGTGCTTAAAATTGTTGTTGTGTTGGAAATGAAACGATTATCCTAAGACTAGTTTGATGGCACTTTCCTTTAAAATGTTTTTCAGAACATCAAAGTAATCATATGTGTTCATAATTGATTATATACACTCCAACTTGCCAACACCATTGCTCGCCATGCACCCCACACGATGACTCCACCGCCGCCGTGCTTTACCGTTGGTACTAAATGCTCTTTTTGAAGCGCTGTGCAAGGTTTTCTTCAGACTTATTTACGACCATTTATGCCGAAGCTGCAAAAATTTCCCTCATCAGAGAATATCACAGTCCTCCAAAACTCCAGAGGCTTATGTATATGATCTTTTTCAAAAGCTATCCGCTTAAGCCGGTTGGTCATTGAAATATAAGTTTTTCTAGGAACCACTCGACTACGGTATCCGGCCTTTTTCAAGAATTTTCTTGCAGTATCCTACCAAATATTTTTGTTAAACTTGTCGTGAATGCAGCTATTTGAGTTGCAGTCAAACACGGATTTTTTTTCCACCATTGATGTCATACTTCCTTTTTTTTCTCTGATTGTGAGTTTAGATGGACGACTTAAACGAGGTTTGGATGTGTAAATTCTTGTAGATTTAAAGTTATAAATAACATGCTGTGTGGATAGATGAATGCTGCCGCACAACCGATCTGGCTATATCCCGACGACTTATTCCATCTTTTTACATTTTCACAATGATTTTACTCTCACTGATACTAATTTCCTTCTTTTTATTTTCCATGTCCTTGAATTGCTTCGTATCTCACAAAAACGTAAGAATTATTGCGTCACAATTTTCGTAAGTTATTTTACTTGATAACTGAATGCAAAAAAACTCTGTCAACCTATAACGCCTGTTGATACAAATTTCAAGAATCAAGAATATTCAAATAGTAAACGCAGACTTTTTCTGCCTACTATTTGTGTGTTTTGCTACAAAACTCCCGTTATATATCCTAAGTAGTTTTAATTCAAAATTAACGAATTCTTGCATGCTCAATATTTAAATAACAGTTAACAAATTCATGAAATTTTGTTAGAAAAAAAATTATATTTCTATTAAATTTTATCTTTGCTGTATGCTTTCTTATGGGTGAAGGCAGACTTTTTCTAGCTAGTGTATATATATTCTAATTCTCTACAAATAAGAGATGAAAATTTAGTAACACCAAAACCGAAAGATAGAGAGATAGTAAGAAAACCATACATTGTAGGATATGTGAGTAATTGAAATTTAAAAAATGGATGTTGCAGTATTATAAACATTGCGGACTTAGGACAACTTATATATAAAATAATTTATATAGAAGTGGGGTTGAACATGTTTTGTGGCCAGCCGACCTTCCCTCTTTATGTTAATAATACTGAGTAAAAACCGATTGAAAATAATGGATAGAAATGTCTAAATCCATTACAAGATAGAGATAACTTACCTAAAAATTGCACTTAAAAATGCAGAGCCCGTGCTAAATCTGAGTACAATAAAAAAGTTATTGCCAGATTCTGGACCCAAATGCAAATTCAAAGTATGTGAATGGCTGAATTGTAGCACGCAACAAAAGTCTGAAAAGAATAGAAATAAAAATTAAAAAGAGAGTTTACAAACTACCATAACTTTAGTAACACTAGAGTTATATATGAATTAAATAATAATAAGTAATTTTATCTAATATTAGAATATGGAGGTAACTATAACTAGGAAAAATAATAATTTTATAGTAATTAACTATTATTATTCTAAGGTATTTTAATCCTTACTATTTAGAATTTCTTTATACAAATAACTATTAATAAAATTAATTGGGTATTTCCGATTTAAGCAAAATTTAGTAAAATTTTTATAGTTATTTATTTTTTCTGATTTTTTTGAAACTAGAAATCGATTGTGTTGTATATAATTAATAACAATATTTCTGAATATAGAAACATGTACGTACATTTCTAAAAATAACTACTGGTTTTTCATAAAAAAAAATCTCTAAAATCATCATGGATATATACTATAAACGATTGTAAGGAATGATCACTTGTCTAAAGAAGCAATATTTATTCTGTTGTTATAAAAAAAAAATATTTTAAAGAAAAATGCTAAATAGCGAGGGTATTATGAAATAGTCGGGTAATATGGCTGTTTAAGCCTTTGGAAAACTAATTAAGACTTGATAAAATGTAGTTATTTTTCGCTATAAAAGCCATATTTTTAAAAATCCATGAAAGTCATTTCTGTTTTGAGTTTATTAACAAAAGTCACAAATATATGTTAATCTTTCTTTGTTCCACCACAATCAAGACGAGCCCACAGAAAATAGCTAAAGCATTGAATCCAAGTTTCCCTTCGTTGATCTTTAGAGAATTTTCCGTTACAGAAGATACATTCAGCGTCTTTATTTTATGGTTCTTTAGTTGACGATATGAAGTTTATAACAAAATATACATCAGAATGAAACGATTCATTGCTGCACATCGGATATTATTGAATACCTAGTATTCCATAATGCAAGTCGATTTGGGCTTAGGTTTGTGAGATTGCGAGTCACGCACATTTATTTGTCACGGATTATTGTTTGTATGAGCATTTGGCAACGTATATTACATGCTGTGTACTTAAAAGAGTCGCAGGTAAGGCCTACTTTTGCATAAGGGCCCAGGGCCTCAGAAAAACTTCACTGAGAATGCGTGATTCGACACTAGAATCAGAACGACCATGATCCAAAGTTTAACAACCACCTTTTGGAAACTTCTTTATTAATCTCAATAACAATATATATATGTATATATATATATTATGAAAATTCCTTGTTAACTTTTTACTCCTTTTTTATTTATTACGTTCTTTCTTCTAGCTTCCGCCGACCCCATCATCACCACTCCCGACAAAGAGGCGGTCATCAGCCCTTCATGACAAACTTGGACCCTACCCAGCCTTGGGATAATAGCCATAGGCGGCGATACAGAAAACGAGGCCATCATCACCACCATGGGGTACAATTGTTGAGAAGTGTTTCAACTCCCTCACCCCAAAGAGGCAGACAGCACCATCCCAGACAATTCAACGATCTATGGGTCAAGCTGGACAATCAAAACAAGTAAGACGATCTCTTTGATGCTTGGGTACTTAGAAAACATTTTTTTTAAAAGAATGTAATCTCGATAGCTAGATAGCAAAGTTTTTTTTTAAAAAAAAGAAACAATTTCAGATGTAAAATAATTAGTAATATGTTCTTTTTTATGATTTTTTCCGATTATTAATAAAAAAAATAATAACCTAAGTCAATGGTTTAGAAACCACTGCTCTTCAGGCTTTTGCCTATATTCCTTGTTAAAAAGAATCCTAGAGAGAAGGACCAATCCTAACGTTTTCACGATGATTCTTTGCCAATATCGTATTCTTCGCCGAATTTGCCGCAAAAGACGATAAAATCTCCAATTTGGTAACCTTGGTATTAACTTCCATGCAGTGCAGGTTTATCGATTGGGCACCCAGGGGCCCGGAAGGACCAAAATAAGCTGGACTTAACTGGGCCCAAGAGTCCCTCCTTGGATCCGCCAGTGCCAAGGGGGCCCGTAGATCTTCTGCGCCCAGGGCCTGAAATGAGTTGAAATCGGCCCTGCTTCCAAGGTTACCATAATCTTAGTTTTCAAGTTCACGCTATGAAGCTTACTTTGCTTGTAAAATTTAAGAATTTTTCAACAAGAAGAGTATTATTGAAAGGACCGTAACATACGGGGAGTGTTTCAATAGGCTTCTTAGAAGGTGTACTAATATAGAGTAGAACAAAATTGTTCTAATATAAAATGTAATAAATAAAAATAAGAACTAACTTCAAATAAAGAGAGAATCACATTGGAAGAAATGTACTTCAATTAAGTGTCTTATTCTATATCCTTTGGCTAAGGCAATCTCAATAAGTCAAAACATTCTTAATGTGGGTATATAATAATATACAGTCGAACATTCCATATTACGAGCCTCTATATTGCGAATTTTTCTATACAGCGAACTTTTTCCTGGAACCAAGAAAAGTTCACGATTTTCTTCGTAAAATAACCTCCCTATAGCGAAGAGTATTTTCTATATATTAACACATTTTATGGTGGTCATAAATCTTGAACTGGCTTTATTAGGTGCCTAGCTCGCCAAGAGCAATAGAATTCTGGGAGTTTCATCTAAGAAATGCAACCCTTGAACCCCCCCCCCCTTGTGTAGTTCACTAGAAACATATTCGATATCCCCTTTCACACTCAGTGGTGATGATGATGAGTTTGGTGTTTTATGGCGCAAGAGCCAATTTTGGCTATAATGCGCCAAACATTCATAGGTCTGTGGTCTGGACGGGAAAAGAAGAAAAGGAGAAATCGGATGACAAGATGGAGGGTCGAAAATAGAGAAGGATCACTGGGGTACCCCGGGGTCATGACACCCATGTTTACCAAAGATAGTAAACCCTTTGGGAAAAGGAAAAGATCACTAGGGTACCTCGGGATTGTGACACCCGTACCCACCTAAAGAAGGTGAGCCCCCTGAGAGGTTCACACTCAGTGGAGTTATATTTATAAAATAATGTATGTTTAAAATTATTTGTATGCTTTAAGTTAGAAAATGTCTATAAAATTCATGATTTTAATATAAAATTATTTTCTTAATTTAGAAAATACACAATGTATTCCTCGACTTTCTTTTTTCTTGTTTGCTTTGCAGATTTTTTTATATTTTTATTATTATTATTATTATTGTGGTAAGATGTATAAAATAAATAGATAGTAATTTACAAAAAGGTGTGAATAATTACTTTTTTTAGTATATAATGTTTATGAATTTATTTATTTATTTTTTTTTATGTGGTTTATAAAGTATATTGAAAGATGAACCTCTATATAACGAATTTTCCATCCAAAGAATTTTTTTTTTCGAGATTTAGAGTGACTTCGTTATATGGAGGTCCGATTGTATTTTTTAAATAATATATTTTGAGAATAACACTCATTTTCTCTTCACAGGGCTACCAGTGAAAACTTCGATAGCATCTCAGATTCAGTGCTCAAAAATTCTAGGAAACGGTTGGATTCTTGGTATTCTGCTTCATCCAGAAATAAGGCTTATACATTGACAGTCGATAAACTAGTTTGGTTGATCATAGGGACATTATTATGGAGTCAATGCCTTAAATACAAATTGGAAGTCTAGATTTGCACAGTTTACAAGCGAAGAGACAAAGTGTGAAATATTTATTTGTAAAGATTTATAAACTACTGTATTGTATTGTGGAAACTTGTCATTTGTCTAATCTGTATCACCAAACGATAATGTTATTCTTTTAGAAAAACATTTTTCTCCCTTTGAGAACTCTGATAAAACCAGATTTCGGTTTATTTTTAAACGAACTTTAATAGGTAAAATAAGAGAATTTTCAATTTTGTAATAATAATTTTTTTGTTGATGATAATCTTCTAGTATTCTCCCTTAAGAAAATAATAATTGTGGAACAGTATTCAAAATTGTATTACAATACGAATTTTTTTTTTCTCGTTATTCTTGAAGTTACAAAATTATGAAACAAAAGTTGGCATTCGGAAGACTGAAATAATGGAATCGCGTATAATGGGCTAGATTCATGACATGATACATATAATCACGTGTTCTCCCCTGAATTCAAAACTTGCGTTAGACTTGCACTTGCTCTACTTGTAAAATTAAGATAAAATTTCAAATTTGATAATTTCGTTAAGATGTTCATGTATTAAGATTCTTAGAAAAAAAATTTTAATTAAAAAAAAATCTTGTATTATATTCTTACTTTTAAAACTAGTTCATTTTGCTGATCTATGTTCTCATTATTTTTGACAAACACATTTTTTTAAAAATAAAATTTTCTGTGAAAATGTGAAAAACAAAAGCTAACAACAGCGAAGCACATGAACTAATTGGCCGAAAACACGTGGTTGCTGTTATCATGTGACTAAATGACGTCACATGAACTTAGCCCATTGATTGTAAGCAATTATGTATAATTCCATTAAACTAATATCACTGAAAAAATTAAGGTCAAACGATTCTTTTCTCTTGATGTATATTCTTTTGTAGAACTTTTTTTTTAAATGTTCTAAAATTTGTGAAATAGATGAAAACTGAAGAACCTTGATAGCATTTGAAATAATCTAATTAAAAATGATAATTATGTACAATTCCTTAGAAAAAAGATTATTTCAGAATTTTTTCACCACTTAAGAATAATCGAAAATAATTAAAACGTTTCCCTCATAAGGTATAAGCAAAAATATTTTCATAAAATAAAAATTCATGTGAATGTTTTTAAAAAATTAATTTGATACCGGTACGCTACTCGTTTTTGGCGTGATATGGAAATAGAGCCAAATAGGTCTATCGCAGCCCGTCGATTGCTGTGACTTGAAATGTTAGCGTCCCAACTTGGCGAAATTTTACGACTATTTGACAAAAAAATTCTTAGCCTGCCAACATTAATTTAGTTCCAATGTTTTTGTAGAAATCATACAAAACCAACAGTAAAAATAAATGCCATTCTTTACACCAAAAGAAATTTTGAATTTCCAACATGTTTATATTCCCTTCACGAATGTGGTGTGACAAAATTCAAAATAATAATCTCAAATGTTTCTCTGACAAATGATCTGAAAGAGGTACGAAAGATATTTAAAGAGTTGTTGTACGTGAATACTGAATCCGACAAAATAACTCATCAGAATATAAATCCTCCAGGACCAGTCCTGTTTGTAGGATTACCAGGAATTTGATTTTTAATCTTCTCTTTCTGGTCGCCAAGTTTTGCAAAGTACAAAGATATACAGCTCACGTCTTTGAGCTCTTACTTTTTTCGAATGAAACACGAGCTTCTTAAGAACTGATGCCACATAAATGAAAAACTAAAATTCTCGGAGATAGGGTGGTGTAATCTTTGAACTCAGGGAAGCGTATTATAATAAAGGATTCTTACGTACTGAGTAGATGATACAAATATCCAAACTGTGTAGTTATTTTAGAAGGTTCATAGCATATATCCTTGCAGCGCCGGTGGCGTACACAAGGATGGAGTTAGGGGGTTTAAACCCCTCCGACAGACCAACAGATTGTTAATTTTTAGCATAAAGATTGCATCTCCTTACTTTCATCCACGTTTTTTGAGCATATAACCCCTTCCCAAAAGTAGTCTATGTACGTCCCTGTTCACAACAATCAGTGGTACATCATCTTTATTTTGTATTCAGTTTAAAATTCGTGTCTGTTCAGGAAATTTCTTCCATCTGACTTATAATATGGTAATTATAAATCTATAAATTTTCAGGTAGGAACACTATCCTTTTTTCTTTCACTTCATACTTTTTAAAATGAAAAAATAATTATTAAATAAAGAATTGTTCAAAATTTTCTTACACCACAATGTCAACTATTAAGTTATTCTATTACATATTTTTAAAGTTGCTATACACAGTAAAAATTACCAATTTCTTGTTTGACATTTTCGATGGGATTTATTTTGTTCAGCTATATATATTTTGCGTTAAGAACAATTCATTTATTGCCCACAAAACTACCTTTCTCAAGGTAAAAATTAAAAATTTATTGGTCTGTTGGGATTTGAATCAACAACCGCAACCCCCCAGCCCATCCCTGATGTGCGCCACTGATCATACAAAACTTTTTTTTGTTTTTTTTGTTCTTGGAACGTAAAAAAAAACTGAACCTCTCTCTCTCTCTCTCATTGGATTTATTAATGTCATTAATTCACTAATAATAAATCACACATCATATAGATAGACCTTGATGAGATGAGCGGCTTCTTTGGTAGATCATATGAAATATTATTTCATTTTCCAACAGGCAAAAATGCAGAAAACTAAGTAAATCATTGTGCAATTTTTATAAGTCTATTTTAAATAATATATAATACCGAATAACTATTTAAAGTAATTTTTATTTATCTGATATATAAAACAAGTAATTTGAATTTAAGTTAATTCCTACTTAGATCAACAAAGAAAAATTTTATTTTATCTACTTTTTATTCAATAGTTACAATTAATATAAATATATGTATACATATGACAGAATCACAACATTAAGTAATATATTAAATAGTTATATACACAATTAATATAATTATGTATATACATAGGATAGAATCCCAACATTAAGTGGTAATTAATTTTTATTAATTATCATTAAAGTATCGTATTGTCATCCAAAACAATCATGTATATAAAATTTTAGTTCAACTGAATGCTTTAAAACGTGAGGGAAAAAAAACCTTTTCAAGTTTTGACACAAGTCGCCAACGTGGCTGTATTTGTAATTCTTTAAATAATTAGTTTTAATCAATTAATTTTTATTAATTATAATTAAATGATTGTATTGTCATCCAAAATAATCATGTATATAAAATGTCAGCTCAATTGAGCGCCTTAAAATGTATTTTATTAACGATTAAAAATTCCACCAAGGTAAATAAATAATAAATAAATATATAGAGAGGGAGCTAATATAGTAGGAATTGAAAAAAAAATGTTTACTTTTGTGTTTTGCACGGAGATGGAGTGGAAATGCGCTTAACATGGCAATGCAATAACTCACTAAGCCGATGCAATATTCCAGTGGTCTTCAAACTTTATTCCAAGGAACCCTGGGGTTCCACAAGACATACCTAGGGGTTCCACGAGTCATATTAAAAATTCAAAAAGAAAATTATAAATGTGCATACAAAATGAATTCACGTTAAGTTTGTATGATCGCACGTATCTCAAGCGTATCGCAAGTTTCATTAAAACTGTAAGTTTTATTTATGCATAATAACTTTATTTTGTTATGCTTTTCAAACTATTTTCATAATAAAATAAAAAATATTAAAAGAGGTTTTTTTTCTTTATATGTACCATTATTAATATTTTATTGTTTATTATCACGTGTTCCACGAATTAAATTTATACTCATTAGTACAATATTTTGCAAAACTAAATGGTTTTCTAATGGGAAAGGCTCTTTTTTCATTTGTGGTAAAAACACCTACAATGAAAGAGGGAACAGCTTATCGACATATCAACTGATTTGACTTTAAAATCTAAATCTAAATTGACTAAGCATTAACTCTAAAGTCTAAAGAACAGCTCCTAAATTTTAGGTTGCAAATTCTTGTTGAATACACAGGATTTTTCCCACAGCTATAGACATTTTAATGCCTTCCTAACAATGCATTTAAGTGAAAAATATTTCTCGACGTAACTGGCTTTAAAAACAAAATGTAAAAACAAATTAAACATAGAATCTGAAATGCACCTGGAGATAAATTTAATAGACCTAGACTTCGAAGGTTTATGTGAAAAAAAAAGCAAGCACATATTCCAGTTACTAAATATAGTGCATGGGTAGGTGACACTTGGATTACAAATTAATATTATTAATGAGTAAATTATATTAAAATTTCTTTAATAACAAATACAGTACTCTTTTTAATTGTCTTTATATGAAGTACCTATATAACATGCTGATGTACTTTAAATCAGCGATACTCAACCTGCGGCCCACCTAGCCTTTTTAAGTGGCCCTGTCATGGCCCATTGCTCTGAGAAATTTACTTATACTAGAACATTGTGTTAAAAATTTGGTGGGGAATTATTAGTCAAGAAATCATATATATCATTTTTGCTGTCGGTGTCGTACGGGTACGAATTGATATTCTTTCTCTATTTGGAATGGTTACGGTTAGTGATAATAGACAACAGTGAAGTAGCGACCATTTTATGGGTGGAACTAATTTTTAACTATCTTTCATATCTTGCAAGCGAAAAATATTCGAAGAAAATATGTCGTTTCAAGACGATTGGGAAGTTGACTATTTTGTAGTGAAAAACAAACAGGAATCAGCAACTGTTTGATTTGTCACGAAAGTGCTGTATTTTAAAAATACCAATGAACAAGAATCATTGAATGATACTTTTCCTCGAAGATCTCTTTCAAGAGATGATAAATAGGCTTTCTTGAATAATCTTTGCAACGGCAACAAAGTGTCTTATCAGTGGTAATGTCACAGCGATAAAAAAAAATAAAAAAAATGACATCCTATGATGTTTGTTAGATTATTGGGATAATCACACACACACACATATGAATCCGCTTAATGATGCAAAAATTGCCATGGAGTATTTCTTAAATGCTTCTAATAACATTGTTAGTGACAAAAATAAAAAATGTAAAAAAGAGTTTATTAAAAAAGCTAAACAGGTGTTATTAGATCTTGATTAATTTTCCACATTTTAGATTTCCAATGTTATCTTGGCCTTAAAGCACATTTCTCCCCTCCCCATTTATCCTCCTGTTGCGGCCCATATGTATGCGGCCCAGCAGAAAAAAAGGTTGAGTTACAGTTTTAAGAGTCCCGTGAGTCGAAAAAGTTTGAAAACCACTGCACTGTTCCCTACATACCGAAAATGAGATAATAGAATCGTTGAATTTCACTTGACATGAGCGAAGGTATAGTTCAGGGATGGCGAACCAATGGTAAGCGACACAATATTTTGGGCACGCCACCGATCAAAACTGTTTGCATTTTACTTCAAAATAACTATGTTCACTAAGGAGTACTACGAACAAACGCGAGTGATCGGTGGCGAGGCGGCGGGGAGTACAATCATTTGTTATTGCTTTGCCTTAGTTAAGTCGGGGACTTTAATTGCTAATGGTGCAATGCTTGTCTACTCATAACATAGTCAACGTTGATACAACTATATTTTAAAATTTATTTGTGTTAGTTTAACGATTTTATATGTGTTATATTTCCGTAATCAATTCTTCAATGAAGGAATTTTCAGCTAGATTTTCTTAGTCTCATGAATTCTCGGAAACGCTAAAGTTTATTTTGTATCTTAAATGTCTTCAGTTGACAAACTGAACTTGTTCTAGTGCGATTGGTTGGAAATTGAAGAATTTGAATCGCTACTAATTGATTTCCGGTCTAGTTCAACATGGATTCAGAAATTTATTGAAACAGAAAGATTAAGAAATAAGAATGAAAAACGAAACTTTGAAAACATGGAATTCGATTCCAGTCAAATTTAACAGTTTGAAGAGACTGGCTCATACTGTTTTAACCATATTTTCATCTATCTGTACCTTGAGTCATTATTTTTACAGAGGAATAACGCAAAAGACTCACATAGAAACTGATTTGGCAAATGACTCCAATTCAGCATGCATTCTACTAAGAATAACATCTTACAATCCTAATATAAGTTGTCATTTAAACTGCAACAACTGAAGTCACACTAATGTTATTTTAATTTGAATTACACGTACTACTAAAACATTTACTACTAACTATACAGTGCAAAATGTATTTTTTCGTAGTAAATCGTTTTGAGTTGTTAGTATTTAATTTTAATATTTTCCCAACAATCATAAGTCAAAATTATTTGACGGCACGTCTATACCTCATTAAACATTTCTTTAGCAAAAATGGCACGTTGCTCCATAAAGATTTGCCACCCCTGGTATAGTTTATTTCGCCGTGATCCATCTGTACTAGCACACATACTTCTTTTTTGGAAGTGTCGTTTCAGTGCAGAATAATTCATGTTTCCAGTTTTAAAACGGTAGCAAAATATAGCAAAAAAAAAAAAAAAAAAAAAAAATAGTTTGTGAAATATTACATTTTGTATAGACTGTAAAAATACTTTGGTATATCCTATTTGTGAGATATATTAGCATTACCGTTTTTTGTAGTATTTTTAAAAATAGAACATGTATATATAAATATATGGTATTTCTTTGTAAAGAAACATTAATTGTAAATAAATTCGTACAAATATTTTATGACATATAATACATTTTTTTTTCATTATACTTTATTGTTTTAATTCCTAATAGCGTAATTTTGTATTGTGACTCGAAAAACTTTCTTGAATAATGTACATAGAGTTGAGTTGACTGCTGTGCTTTTTTATTCCTCTTTGTAAAAGTGTAACTAATGGTTGTATTGTAAATAAATTCAATGTGAGAAAACTTTTGGAATGTGTACACTTATTTGTGTGGTCGTGTAAAAAAGAAAAAAAAAAGAGAGTAAATTTTGATTTTTCATTTGTTTCATTTACTTTTTTAAATGTAAAACTGTAAAATTTACTTTAAAAAATAGAATTTAATTGAAGAAGAAATTGCAGCATTAAAAATTCCCATGCCAGATTTGAAATATAGGAACAACAGCAATGTAACTTTGTGAAGAACTTTTTCTTTGTTTTTAACTTTTCAACTTTTATAGATAAAATTTGATTACCACCGGGGATCCCAAAGCATTAGAGTCGAAACTACTTGAAAATATAAAATTAATGAGATTGATTTTAATCTAACAATTGTATAAATTTTTTTACGTATATATTAGAAGCAGAATCATCTTTAATGAAAGAAATACTAAAGTAAGAATTCCAGATTTTACACTCTTTTTGACAAAATATAATTCTTTATCCTCTTAAGTAGTCAATTTTTTTTTTGGCCAAAATGTTCCGAAAAAAGGCACATTTTTTTTTTGTTTTTTTTTGTTGCATATAACTAAGAATAATACTTAACAGAATGCGAAAATGTGAGAGTTTTGTTTTAATTTTAAATTTTTCACACTATTTTTTATTTTATTATTCTGGAACACAAAAACCTCTAAATGTTTGCTTTTTATAAGTACACTCTGCATGCTATGAAGAATGTTTCATCTATCTTAAAAAAATTTATCTCAAACATACAAAAAAAAAATTCATGTTCGTTCATCTTTTCAAACGGTTGAGGATTTTGTGTGTTTGCGCACTTAATTTGAAGTATGGTTTTTTACTAAGTCTTACATTGAAATGGAAAGAGAGATATTTTCGGCATTTTTGGATTATCTTGCCATTTTCATTTCTTCTCAAGCAATACATTGCACATTGCCGTGCCAATCTCTGTTCTTTATCGAATATTTTCAAGAATCTCAATTCCTGTCTTCGATGCAAAATTCCAGCCTTCATCACAAAGAAGCTCCCAGATGAGAAGTATTTCAGAAACATGGACAAACTATATCTCTTAAAATAACTAGCACGAATAATCTCACTACACGAATTAAAAATATATGCAAATCAAAGACAGAAATAAGAAAATATCCCTTCCCGTACTACATACGAGCAAACGGGTTGTGGTCAGCTTTCGGTAGCCCCTACCGTGCACGGGCAAACCAGTTAAGGTGTTAATATTTCATTCATTTTATGAACTTTTTTTTTTCAAAATTTTAATCTTTGTAATCATTATGTCACAATACATTGCTGATTTTTAAAAATAATTTATGATTTCTTTCTTGAATTCATCACAAAATTTAAGCAATAATATTCGCCACGTCAATTTATTTCCAATTTCTTTGATAATGTTTTCTTTCTCTTGTGTTTTTACTACCGAAATTTAGTTGCCGTATTAAATTAATATGTTTACTGATTTATTTTTGCAATGTATGATTCATTTATGCATTATTTTCAAAGTTTTAGCTGCATTGCACACGTTACTGATATGTTTAATAATGTTCGATTCATTATATGCTCTTTATAATACTTTACGCTTGTATTTAGCTCAGTCGGGGACGTCTTAAAATTTTTTTAGGCCCTAGGCCCAGAAGAATCTTAAGGTTTCTTGAGGCTCTTTGCCCCTATGAAAAAGTAGCCCTACCTGTGATCATTAAAAGTAGAGAGTATATAGCATGCATTGTCACAAACTCGGACAAGCGGTAATTCAAAACAAATTAATGTGTACGACTCACAATCTCACAAACCAACTCGACTAATGGCCTCATTTCGACTAAATGATTGTTTATGGTATTAGGCTTAGGCCTAGACATGGAAAATGATCATGATATAATACTACAGTCATGCCACTTCTGCCAGTTGACATGCGGTTTGAAATTCCCTCCTTATCGGTGAATATGAACGGGAATAATATTTGACCAGAAAAATTATCTGGATCATGATCTTATTAAGTCTGAATCAAGAATGAGACGAGGTCCCTACCGAGGGGAAGGCTCTGGGTCAAGGCGGCTCATGCCATAAGACGTCCCTGAGCTCAGTATATTCCAATGTATCACTAATCTCTTTATCGGGAAACCTTTCTCCAGACATTTTTTTTTCTTTTTAAATTTTCATCATGTCATTCATTACATTGATGATTATCTTTTTGCGGAAAATTCTTGATTTTATTCTATGCACTCGTATAACAGTGCTGCCCATTCTTTTTAACAACGTGGACCAGTTAACGTTCGATAATTTTACCCCGGCCCTCTGAGAGGGGAAAGTTGATTTTTTGTACTTTATAGATTGTTTGGACGTAATAATTGTAATTTAATTGTATTTTTAAATATCAATTAGAATAAGATGCAGTTACATCAAAAAATGAATAAAAATTGATTTACGTAGAAAGCTGCTCAAACCCGAAAGAAAAATACACCATGATATATAAATAAAATAGAAATATTGAGCTGTGGAAAAAGAAATCCATTATTTTTGCATGAAATTCAAGACTTTATTTAACATGCTTCGCACTCTCCGATTTGGGTGAAATATGCACCATTTTGTTGTATAATTTGCTGTCATTTCAAAGGTAGCTTCATAATGCCTCTTTCATAGAAGTCTTGGTTCTTATTGGTGAAAAACTCTAGTAATCGATTTTCACAATCTTCTATTGATTCCAATTTCTTGGTAATCGCTTGGTGTCAGGTCTTGACTATATGGTGAATGCATTAAAAATTTCCCAACCAAGCTTTCAGAGTTTCTGGCGAGTCACTACAGACGTGTGTTGCCTGGCGTTGTCCTGATGGAACACAACACCTCTTCTGTTGGCCAATTCTGGCCGTTTCTGTTCAATCACTAGCTTCAAACGGTTCAGTTGTTGACAGTAGGTACCTGAATTTAGTGTTTGGCCACACGGAAGCAACTCATAATAAATTATTCCTTTCCAGTCCCACCAAATACACAGTAGAACCTTCCTGGCCGTTAGTCCTGGTTTGGCCACAGTTTGAGCTACTTCACCGATCTTTGACCACGATCGTTTTCGCACAATATTGTCGCATGTGACCCATTTCTCATCCCCAATCACCATCCGTTTAAGAAATGGGTCGATTTCATTCCGTTTGGCCAAGGTTTCGCAGATGGAAATTAGATCCATCATGTTTTTTGGTGTTAATTGGTGTGGCACCCAAACATCGAGCTTCTTTTTGAATCCAACTTTACGTAAATGGTTTAACACTGTTTTATGGTCGATCTTTAGCTCCTGGGCGATGCTACGATTACTAACATGTCGATCAACTTCGATTATTTCTGTGATTTTATCGACATTTTCGACGACGGGCCTGCCTGTGTGAGGTGCATCTTTAACATCAAAAATGCCTGAACAGAAACGACGAAACCAAAATTGCACGTACTGTTACAGTATCGGCACCATAAACACCATTCACAATTTCAGCCGCCTGGCTTGCATTTTCGCCTTTATCAAAGAAAAACTGTAAAATGTACCGAATTTTCTCTTTGTTGACTTCCATTTTTAACACACTGTAATTCGCAACTGAATGGATCAAACAACAACAAAAAGAATTCTTTTAGTTTAAACTGTTACCTTGACAACGAGCATAAACTTGGAAATTGTTTGATCGATACTTCACGAGATATCGACACTACAGCCATCTACCTAGCCTACCATTCCAGGGTAAAAGGCTTAACATGTATAGCCCTTTTTGATGTGTTGATGACATTTCAAGACCTCGCATAAGTGCAGATTTGAAAACTACGAAAGCAGTTCGAAAACATGTTGTGAAAAATGCAATGGTTGTTTATACCTGTCAAAAACAAAACAAAAGATTTTTACAGTAAATAAATAATGAATTAATAAAAGAGTTAATTATGCACCAATAATTTCCTTATTTGCAACAATTTTAGTTGAATTAAGATTGTTTCTTCTATCAACTTATAGAGCTAAAAATGTGTAACTCGTAAAATTTCAGAGGTGACCTGTTTCACAGATAACACCGAACCTGCACGATCGTGCGGGTACCGTCTACGTTCCAGGGGGGGGGGGCCCGGGAATTCTTTTATTATTTTTCCCAATGTCATTGGGGTCCATATAGTGTTAATTACCAGAAGAATTTAATATTTGAAGATAAAAATAATTCGGGTCTTAAAGGGATATACTGTGGTGTATTGCTGTAGGGTTTTATGGTAATCATTTTATACACCATGTTAAATCACTTGGTATTAATTTCTTGTTGTAACTGTGTTTTATTCTTAAGGCATGTTTAAATACAATTAAACTAAAATCATTAAATAAAAGCAATATAAAATATTAACAATCAACGTCCCCATCCTTCAGTGGGCCACGGTAAAATTATCGAACGTTGACCGGTCCGTGGTGATATAAAGGTTGGGGAGCACTGCTTTATATGATTGATAGAGCTATAAATTTGATCTTCTTCACCACGTTCCATTTTCTGAATTCCTCCAAAAATAAATCTTAAAATCTTCCTTTCGTAGCTACTTATCATGATCTCATCTGTTCGAGGAGTAGACCCAATTTCACATGCATAAGTTAATACTGATTGTAAGCTAATACACCGTTGCAATCACAAAAAGAAAAAAAAAGTTGCCTCAATTCGTACCAGCACTACATCAATGGACTAAATTCATGTGACGTCATTAGTCACATGATAACTGAGCCTCGTGTTTTCGGCCAATCAGTTCATAAATTAATGCCACGTCATAATTATATCATAAATATAATCACGAGTTTCTAGCCAATTAGTTCATATGCTTCACTGTTGCCAACTTTTGCTTTTTGCAAGAACTTTTTTTTTAGAAAGTACATATTTGTCAACAATATAATAATGCATACATTTAAACAAAATGCACTTAATTTAAAAGTATTCGTATAATGTAAGTATTTTTTTTTTAACTTTGAAAACTGTTTGAAGAATTTTAGCGCGTGAACTCTTTACCCAATCAAGTTTAAATGTTATCTCAACTTTACAAGTTGAACAAAGTATGTCAATTTTTAATCAATGGGAAACACGTGATTGCCGTTATCATGGGATCATCATGAATTTAGTCCATTGCCAAATTGATATATTTGATTGCTTGATTGATAGACTTTCTCGTTAATTTTTCAATGCATTGTTCTTAATTAATTGAATGTGTTAGTGCAACGGGTCATGACCGCGCCACTCAGAAAGGACGGTGGCACACCTGCGGACCGCGGGTTGGGTATCACTGGCTTAGGGCTAAGATTATAGGGATACATGTGTGTATGGGGTCCTGTAGGGATACATTTATTTAATTTTAAAATCAGATTCGGCCAATTATTGAAGGATTTTCTAGTTTTCTTTTGTTCAAAAGATTTTAATTTATACATTGCGGTGGATTTAAAAATATCAATACAAGTTAATTTCTGAAACTATAAAGTCATCAAATTGCTGCAATTCCAATATTATTGCTAGTCAAGAAATATAGTACTTGTATTGTAACCATTTTTGTCTGTAGAAAGTTTATGATTTCAGTTAGTGGTATACAAAGATTACTTTTATGGATGGTTATTTTGAAAAAAACAAAACATATACACTGCTGGCCCCCGTAAATGCAACACCCTGAAGGAAGCACGCAAATAACATGAAATTTACAACATGCATTAGCGGAGATGATATATGCAAATGATTAGAATTTCAGAGGAGACACACATCACGCGCTGACTGTAATGCGGATATGTGACAGTTGGATGCAGAATGGTACGACGGATCGACATGGTCGATCGCATCCACCTCACTGCACCACTTCACGTGAGGACAGGCAAATTGTGCGCAAGGCAGTGATGGATCGCTCATTCACATCACGAACCATAACACAGTACATTGAGTCTGTAACGCATCATTCAGTTTCTGCGCGTACCATTCGACGCCGTTTACATCAGAGTGGTCTGTCCGCAAGACGTCCATTGCTTGGTCTACCCTAGACGCAGAACCACAGACGTCTCCGCCGCCAATGGTGCGATGAAAGAAGGATGTGGGTGGCAGAATGGAATGAAGTTGTCTTTACTGACGAGTCACGCATCGGTCTGCAACACCACGATGGTCTGATTCGAGTCTGAAGACACAGTGGAGAGAGGATGCTGAACAGCTGCGTTATGCACCGCCACACTGGTTCTGCACAGGGTATTATGGTATGGGGCGGTATTAGATATCACTCTCGCACTCCTCTAGTACGCATTGCAGGTACTTTAAACAACCAGCGCTACATCTCCGAGGTGTTGGAGCCAGTTGTCCTTCCTTTACCTTCAGGGCTTGGCCACAGTCATATTTCAACAGGATAATGCGCGACCACACGTGGCACGCATTGTCCAAAGGTTCTTCGTCAATCACCAGATTGAATTGCTTCCCTGGCCGGCTCTCTCTCCAGATCTTTCGCCGATAGAAAACATGTGGTCCATGGTCACTCAACGATTGACCCAGATTAAACCCCTAGCTGCCACACCAGATCAACCTTGGCAACGTGTGGAAGCTGCCTGGTCTGCTGTACCCCAAAAACACATCCAAAGTCTCTTTGAATCAATGCCGAAGCGTGCGGCAGTGGTGATCTCCAACAATGGCGGCTACTCTGGCTACCGATTCTGGCAGGAACCACACTTCACAAAAATCTATAAATTTAATCATTTGATACTTGGTCAACATGTTATTTACAAAATAAATTTTGTTGTGCTATCTCTTGTCTTTTCTGGTGTTGCATTTACGGTGGCCAGCAGTGTAGATGAAAGCACGGAGGCGTAATCTGTAAGCTGAAAATTAAAAATATCTTGGCATATGGAAGGGGTTTGAACAACCATCTCTTGTGTACGTTGCTGCTTTCAGTTACAATTTCTTTGAGTTTATATGTGAAATTTTCACGCAAACATTTTGTATATACCGTAAAATCCGGCGTATAACGCGCACTTTTACCACAAAAAATGTGATCGAAATTTACGGTTGCTCGTTATACGCCGGGTATAAAAATGATAGCTGCAAAAATAAAGAGAAGATGATCATGAAAAAATTAGACTTTTGTATAGATCTGAATACTGTTTAATTAAAAGAAATTACATACCTAATGAACGTAAAGGGTTGTTCTAGAAGTATATTATATTTTTTTAAATGTCTGAGATGCTACCTTGAATAAATAACTTCAAAACATAACAGCATTACACACATACATTTCAGGTTCCTTCGTGAAAAAGGGGGTGCGCGTTATACGGCGAATATACCTAAAAATAAAATATTGTAATTTGAAAGTATGGGTGCGCGTTATACGCCGGATTTTACGGTAGTTTTTTATAAATAACTTTGTATTGAAGGAACTATTTGAAAGTCCTTCATTGAATATAATTTTTTTCTGGATTACTCGCTTTCCTTTTAAGGATTTTTCACGTACCAAAAAGGGGTACACCGTGCTGTAGTTTAATAGCGACTCTTATAAAGGAAATCTTGGATTACGACTCAAACTCATCAGGGGTGGCTCTAGAGTCGGAGAAACCGAACCCTTGCCCTGGGCGGCAAATTCTAAGGGCGGCATTTTGATCGAATTTGAAAAATATTTCTTTTTTTTTTTTTTTTTCAAAAAATTTGATATGTTTTCTGAAACATTATCGAGTGTGAATTTGGTATTTGATTTAACGTACCTTACTTCCTTTTTTGTACTTTGTATGTTTAATGTCAGTTTTCTTTTTTATGTTGAAACTTAGAGTTCGAGGCGGGAATATATGTTAAATCATATGAAACTGATAAGTTTATGCATCTTTCACTAGTAACTTTCTCTCTATCCCGGAGTATGGTGACAAAGGACATTCCTTTCACCTATACGACGTCTGGTGTCAGCTATACAAAAGGGGACAGGAACAATAAGAGTTTTTTGTACAT
>BMAV01022581.1:69975-83369 GCA_019973955.1 Trichonephila inaurata madagascariensis
GACAAATGCAATACTGGGAGAGCTAGACGAAAAGGGCTTAGATATTCAGAACTGTCCTGGACATGGATACGATAATGGTGCAAATATGGTAGGCATAAAAATAGTAGAGTTAAAACTCAAATATTAAATATAAATCCTAGGGTATGTTTCACACCTTGCGGTCTTCATAACTGAAATCTGTTATTGGCAGATGCAGCTAATTCGTCAGTAACAACAAAAACTTTTTTTTGGTTTTATTCAGAAAATTTTTTTGCTATTTTCACAAGTTCCTGCAAACGCTGGAAAATCATCAAAGATAAATTAAAAACTACTATTAAGCCTTTATCAGACACAAGGTGGGTAAACAGAATCCAGGCGGTGAAAGGCCGTATTATTACGATTTGATGACGTTGAATGCATAGAAAACTTAAAAAACCAAATTGAACAATCCAACACACTCAGTGATTGCCATTCCGTTTTAAATGAAATGTTCAGTTTGGAATTTATCGTATCATTACATGTATGGTATGAGTTATTAACGCGTTTCAATACCATAAGCAAATTATGGCAATCTGTACAAAACCATTTATGCATTATTCTTGAACATTTGCTTACATTTTGTAGCTGGATCAAAGAGTATCGACAAACTGGATTCGGAACATGCTTGTTTGACGCTCGTAAGTTTATTGAGTCAGTTATGATTTGCCAAAAGATTTTAAAAATAAAAGGGTAGCCAAAAAGAAAATAATATTTGATTATGAAGGCAGCGATCAACCTATAGAATTTGTCAAAAGCCGGTATGAAACAGACTTTTTTAGTCAAATACTGAAAAACTTTCAAGATTTACGCACAGTCCTGCAAGTAGGGAAGAGCAGTGACTTCTAACCTTACACATTATATGAAGAATTACAAAATATGATATCCCAAATTTACCCAACACCATTACAGAAGTAAAACATCTGCTCCAATATGTCATAGAGAATGATTTGAAAATAATTTCCAAATAATTACATTGTCATTCGAATTTTGTTAACAATACCAATAAGTATAGCTTCCTCTGATAAGAGCTTTTCAAAATCAAAACTGATAAAAATTTATGTAAGAAATACAATGGGTCAGTAAAGACTTTCAGCTTTGGCAGTTTTATCTATTGAAGCAGATATAGCATCTAACAAGGAGAGGGCACGACTAAGGAAATTCATTTTGGGTCGAGACTTGGTGTAATAGTAGTACTCCTTTAGGTAACCCTTAATGTAATTCCGTTGAATGGCCAGTCAATTCGGAGAAAACAGCATTCGAAATTTATGCTTAGCTTTTATAGAATTAAATTTCTATTTCTTTCACCGGCCCAGTGGCTCGATTGGTAAATCGTCTGCCTTCAATGCGGTTGGATCCGAGTTTGAATCACGCGGAAAGCTTTTTCCTTTCAATTCCTTTAATTACTTTTAAAATTAAATAAATTTATTTTATACAATGATCGAACTCGGATCCAACCGTATTGAAAGCAGACGATTTACCAATCGAGCCACTGGGCCGGTGAAAAAAATTGAAACTTAATTGTATAAAAGCTAAGCATGAATTTCGAACGCTGTTTTCTCCAAATTGACTGGCCATTCAACGGAATTACATTAAGGGTTGAACACCCTAAAGGAGTACTTCTATTACACCAAGTCTCAACCCGAAATGAATTTCCTTAGTCGTGCCCTCTCCTTGTAAGATAAATTATGAACCAATGATTAAGGATTTCAGCAAAACTAAAAGTAGAAAATTTCTGTTTCTTCATGGGTTTTTTTTTTCTTTTCTTTTTTTTATTGTTTTATGTGCCAAAGAAGTGAGAGTAAAAAATTTGTTTTTTTTCAAAATGAATAAAAATTGGCTTTTTATTTTATAAACCTTTTCCTTACACCATGAAAGAGCCTAGCAAAATGTATCTTGCCCACATTAAGTTCAGGTCTCGCGCCGCCACTGGTACCAGGACTCGAACCAATGATTCAACAGAAATAACATTGCCACGAGTTTGCAACCATTACTACTTGGCTATTACAGACATACATGGGGCCAGGAAAGAAAATCCATATCTTTAGAAATAAAAATATTGAACAATCTAGCAAGCAGTGATGATTCAAAATCTGTTGGTAAAAATGCGATTGAAAAAGTGACCAGAGAAGACATAAGTCTATGAAAAATATTATGTTAATATATATTTCGTATAGTCAAATATGATTATAAAAATCTTGTTGATTGTCATTTTTTTTCTTCAGGATTCTGCATTCTATTCATTTCAGGAATATTTATAAATTATTTACTATATACACAGGTATAACAAAATTCATATTTATGTTTATACACTATGAATTTCATTACTATCTTACAAACATGACAAGTAAATAAATAACAAGAGTAGTTGACGTTCCATGTAAGGAAACAAATTACAAGTTATCTCGTAGTTGGCAGTCAATGTGTTAAACTTACATTTATTAAGTGTAAAATGTATAAATGTTAAAAACATGCTATAATATTAAAGGTGTAAGTATTATATGTATAAATGTGACGTTAAGTGTATAAATATAAATACACATAGCCAGAACCATAGTCCATGGTTGAAAGTCCACCATTCTCGTATCATACTCCAATATGCCACCCAACATATTCTTTTGATTTTGTTGATTTGCGGGAACAAAAAATAAAAAATTAATTATTGAAGAAATAATTAGCATTAATTAATAAAATAAATTATTAACAAATACTTAATTTTTATGTACTATATATATATATAGGATTATGATCAAACGAAAAACAAATCAAGGGCTTTGGGAAGGGGGGGGGAAGCACGTGTGTGTGCCACTGTACATTATTAAAATTTTTAAAGTTGCCTTTTCATTACTTTTTTCCACACCTTTTTCGAATTAAATAAATTTCTTTATTTCCATTCACACAACTTTCAATTAATGTGGAACTAATCTCTCCTTTTCCCTGCATAAATTGTTTCTTTTTATACATTTTCTTGAATGAGTTTTTAAGGAATGTATCAATAGCATAAAAAAGAATAAGGTTATATTAATAAATTAAAACATATTCCTCTTAAAATGCAAATTATAACAATTTACATAACTGTTCAGTAAATTACACATAAATTATTACATTAATGTAATAAATTTATATCAATTTTTCTTAAAAACTTGTATTGGGTTCAAACTAAAATAACATTTCATCTGCAACCTAGTTCAGGATACTGTATATATAAACTGGAATATAGATGTATTTCATACTCCAGAAATAAAATGACACAGTTTCACATCAAACATTTATTAACACAGAAAAATTACAACCACTTCACAAGGATGCACTTTTATTGATGAAACATATTAAAAGCCAGACAAACTAACAGTTATTAATCAAATATTCTTTGATCTTCAGGGGGAAAAGAATTGGAACACTGAACAACCACAATACAGAACATACATCAGTCTTTCAAAGAGAATACTTTTAAAAAATCAAATTAAATTAAGAAGCCAAGTGTGACAGCCTTTATATTACACAGATATGACATGCATTACTATATAAAAATACTTTCCTCAATATTAGAGGAAAATATGAAAAATGGAATAACTGGATCACATTTGGCACAGAGTAGCTCTAAAATGGAAGAACATAACACGGCCAAGAATACTGGCTCATGTTCATTCAGGTTTACAAGACATGAATAAAAAAAAAAAGAGATTTAAAAGTTCTTGAAAATCTAATACACTGACACGACACAACATTGCTTTATTCATTTAAGAGTAAGCACAACTGATTTAAATTATGAGTAGTTTAAAATGCATGTATAAGTTGAAATTAGAGGTTTCAAGCATAATATATATATCATAAAAATATTATGGAATATCTTAAAAGTAAAACGAGATTTTTTAAATATTTCGAAATTTTTTTTTGTTCAGATATGCATATATATATGTATGAAAAAAATATTCTTAACAAAATAATTAAGAACAATATGGAAGACTAAAAATTACAATTATTAGAATTTTTTTTAGTTATTTATTATTTTTTTTTTAAAAAAAAGTGGTAAAATAACGTAATATTAAACTTTAAAAAAATTCACCAATTTAAAATAATTACAGTGAAACAAAACAATTTTTCATAAAAATATATTTAGAAACAAAACAAAGTATTAAAAATTTAACTCATATGCCTCAGATTCAAAATGATCTGTCAAACATTTTTTTTTAAAAATGACACATTGTAAACACAAAGGAAGAGAGGAATTATATGGAATCGCCTTCCAGTCGAGCAAAGTCTTGCAGCACGGAGGATGCATACTGGAGGCGGTTTTTCAGACTGGCTGTACAGCCATGCTGACAGATGGAGGAGAAAGAATAAGTTGAAGAACGCCTCTCTTCATCAATATACATGACTGTTCCATCCCCACTTATCACAATCTTCGTATGGTCTTTGAAGAAATTGATCTGAAAAAACATTATATAATACTATAAGGTTAAGTTCTAATAGAGTTGAAGTATGTGCATTGTTTTCAGTTGCATTTATCTGATGTTAAGACATAGAACTAAATTGAAAAACACTTTTTCAAATAAAAAGAACACTCCAATATATTTTACCAATTATAACTTCTTTATGAAGAATATTTTAATACACAAACGAAAAACACTAAGTTTTTTTTTTACATTTTTTCCATGACAGAAGAATTGTCAGTTCTTGAACAGTTCAATTATAAAAAAATAAATGTGTAAAACTCTTTAATATATATATATATATATATATATATATATAAAAGAGAATAAATTAATAATTTCAACAGTCACATAAGAATTTTCGTTTTCTTTAACATAGATATAATTTAAACTCTGAAATGTTTTTATTTCTCTTTTACTTTAAATCATTCTGATATTCAAAAACAATTTAACATAACATAAACATAACAGAATATAAACGCTTTGAATTGATTTGATATATTTTCTCAGTAATTAAAACATTGAAAAGTTTTTATTTATGATATGTACAAAAAAGAAAAAAAATTATATTAAAATTGCACAAAATGATTTATCCTACTCATAGGAAGATTTTTTCCAAGAAAGTAAACCTTTTATATTTATATACTTTAATATATCAGTAATTTTGAACTTGGATTGTAGTTTGAATATTTAAGATAAAATTATTTGGAGAAGGGAGAGGGATAAGAAATGGTATATTTATATGTAATATTTTCTATCAAACTTTTAAAATAAAATTACAATTTTTTTCTTCTTCTAAATTTTATTTATTTTGTTTCATTAAAAACATTTAAATTTCAAGAAATAAAGAAGAGGGTTATTTTTTTTTTTTTTTTTTTTTTTATTTTTTGTAAAAGCTAGTATTATGCATGTTTAACTGTCAATAATTTTCTGTGATGGAAGGAAATTCAAATCTAGACTCATACAAACTTTCAGAGAATCAGGAGCTCTTTTATTTTTTTAAAAAGATAAAAAAATACATTCATATACATATTTGAGAAATTATCTTTTACAATTAATGTATATGCATCAATTTCTTTTAAATTATGTAGTAAAAAAATTTTGCTATTTCACACAACACAATTTTATTTTTATAGTGGTTATGGTAATTGTGAGATTGAATTGGTAACTTTCTTCCTGAAAAACCCCAGCTTTTATTTTTTAAAATAAGTCATTAATTGATATACAACACACTTAATTTGAGCCAGTCAAAAGAAAATGTAATTTTATAATTTTAATTATCCAAATTGTACATTTTTCATAATATATTTAAAAACAATAAAAAGTTGAAAGAATTTTATACATTTAAAAATTGTTTAAATTGTTGATTGTTTTAATATGTACTTATAATTTGACTTAGACTTAAGAATATAACTAATTTTAATATATATATATAATTTATAAATGCATTTTTTTATATAATGTGTACCTGCAGGGTTCCGGAACTTAACTGCATGACAACAGCGTTGGCAGTTCGTAGCCATCTTTTCATGTATGGAATTTTCTTACGGACTAGATCATGACACTGTGGTTCTCCACCCTAGTCACAAAAAAGAAAACTAATTCAATAAAAGAAACTTATTCTTTTTTATATGAAAATACAAGCTACACAATATTGGGACAAAATTATGTTAACTAACAAAATAATTTTTTTTAAGAAGTTACGCCAATGTGAATATAATAACAGCAATTTGCAATTAATTATACATTTATCAGAATATTTATTAATATTAAAAAAGAAATTTAATATTCATATAATCTCTTATTAACTAGCTTTCAGTGAAGTTATTTTCTTAACTACCAATAAATTAGTCATTTCTGGTGGCATACAGACTTCTTTTATAGGGGAGGAGTTACATATTTTTAAAAAATATGTAGATGAAAGCACCAAGGCATAATGTCTTGATCCTAAAAAATTCTGAACGTGATCGTGATGGTCTGAAGGAGGAGGGGGGGTGGAATTGAAGCCCCAAACCTAACTCTTGTGTATGCCACTGGTCAGCACATAGCTTTTCAAAGAGTTACAATATTAAATATATATATATACACATAATATAGCCTTTTGGTGACTTAAACTTTTCTTTGCTTGATTTTGCATTTTCTATTTTTAGTTTTTATTTATATGTATCTTGGTAGTTTCGCGAGTAATAATAATTTATAGTTTTGTTGTAGTGTATAAAATTTCAACATCCTTAACATAATTATTTCCCCTCTTAAAATGGAAGGTATAGTAATGTTTAGGTAGATGTGTATAGTGATATTTAGGTTGGTTAGGTAGAGAGGCATAATAATGTTAAGTAAATGTAAATGTTTAGTAACATTTCTTTATAACTATTTCGATTAATGAAAAGAACAGAAAACAACACATTGCAGGGTTTTGTAAAGTTTACTTTGATTTTATATCCCGTATCAGCTGGAGAGATTTTGATTTATTTTCTTGTATGAGAGCTGTATTGCATATGCATGCCTATCATCACTGCCGCTCTCCTATACACTACTGTTAGATTTTTACTATTTACCTAAGCCTTTTTTAAAAATTGATACCACGGATTTCTCTCATTTGGGGCATAGGACAGTTATGCTTACACTATACTTAGGGACTCGAGGATATTCTGTTTAAATTGGGATGCCCCTCCCCCTTGGAGGATAAAAACTCCTCCAAAATTTAATCATATTTTTGTTACTGAAAATATCTTAATTTACTGTAATTTTTTTTAGAGATTATTTCATCCACAAATTACTTATTCTGATACTAAGAGCAAATTAAGCTTCAATATTAATTTTAAATTTTTTTGCAGTTTTTTTTCATTTTTAATAGTGGTGCATATTTTCAAAATTTGATTGTACCAGATTCAAAAAATATGTTTGTCTCTGATCTCAATCATAAGCTCTCTCATGGTTGCAAATTTGGCTTTAAAAAAAGATTTTTAAATCATAGCAAGAAAGGAAATTTATCAATAGAATTTTATTATAATTAAAAGTAGTAAAAAAGAAATCAAATAAAAGTTTCATACATCACTGAGGTTTTCATCCATGTATGTTGCAAAATATTGGAACAAAGTACATTTTGCATCTAAATGACTGGGAATGTTGGAATGACTGTAAGAAGAACTCTTTCCATTTGTATCATGGAATTCTATTCTTCTAGAAAGAAAATACAAATTATAATACAAGAAAAAGGAAGTCAAAATGAATGATTTGCGACTCAGATTAGAGAAATAAAGTTCTAACAATATTCATTTTATTACAATGATAGAAAATAAGATCATAATAAAATATGAATAATACAAATGAAAACAGCCATTTTTATATAGTTGTTATATACTTAAAAATTAAGTGGTGCAAAATAAATTCCTAATTTTTGTGTGTAACAATATTAATTTCATGATCATCATTATCTAACTATTTTCTTAATTGAACTATTCAAAATTATTGCAATTGAATATTATTAAATGAATTTCACAAAAGAACATGCAATCAAAGTTTTCATTTTGAAAATCACGATCTTTTTTGTATCTTAAAAATATAATTTTATTTTCATCAAAGCTAATTTAAAAATTCATTCTAGTACAACTATGAGAAATACAAGAAATTATTACAAGTATTTTATATGACTTACATAAAGTAACATACATTATGATTTTTTTATGTGTGAACAAATGAGTTCAGATACAAATCAATAAGAAATAGTGAGATGATACATTAACTATTTTTAGTTGTACATATCTCGAACGAAAATCTAGAAATAACTAGATTTCATAACATCATTAAAGATAGAAAAATAACCTGTAATTGAAATCAACTTACGTTCTGTTGCCAGACATGCTCATTCTTGAAGAATCATTAAACATGACTCCAAAGCTCTTGTCTGAGAGTTGGAATGCAAAGCCATATTTGTTGGAATAATCAACCCATTTGGATATGAATGGGGCCACATTATAGTTCAAAGGAGGAGGATTATTTTCAGTGGCTGTAAATAAAACAGAAAATATCCCTTACTGAAATTATTTTAAACCAAGAAAATTTCTATACTTCATATATTGTATACTAAACATAATTTTAAAATTGAGCAGCTTTATTAACTATTGAAAATTTTTTTAAAAACTTAATTGTCGGTAAATAGTAACAACACAGTAAAAATATGCTTCAGGTGTTTCAGATCAAATATTTAAATGCATATAAAGTACTCCAAACAAATCTTTTTAATGGTGAATTAAAAAAGAACTTTTATGTTTTTACTTCTGAATAAACATAACCAACAAACAATATACATATATCCTGCATGCATCTTGATAAAATTAAAAAAAATAAACATAAATTGAATCATTTGCGAAAAGAATAGGGCAATTTATATTTTTAAGCAAATAATGACATGACAGCATTCATGAAATGTACAATATTTTTAAAACAGAAGAGAGATTAAAAAACAAAAGTCTTATATGTTTATATATAATACATTAAAAAAACACTTTGAAATTTTCTTTCTCTGTTAAATTTACATTATAAAAATATAGCGATAAACTACTCACAAAAAAAACAAAATTTATCACATGTATATAACAAGGATTTAATTAAATGATTATTAAATATATTGTATATTTTTAATAACAAAAAACATTTTAAAACTACAGAATAACTATTGAAATCATTTTTAAAGGATTTAAATACAGGTAAAAGCATGGCGAAAGATCAATATGTAATTTAAAATTCTGAAAGCAAATTTCAATGAATTCAAATGTGTTCTTTTTTAAAACAAGATTAATTTAAACTGCCATAAAAATATTTAAAAAACTATTCCGTTATTCAATTTTCAAAAATTAGTTTCTTACTTTCATGCATTGTTTCCAAAACATTTTGTAACATGTGAAACATTGTAGAGGTGCCACAGATTTCTTTTGTTTTCTTAACAACTGAAATAAATAAATTATTATCAATAATGAAAGCAAAAAGGTAACAATAAAAACAGAAAATCACAATGCTATAATCTAAAAATAAATATTTAAGTTTAATACTGTGTAAGTCTAAACTAGAGCATACAAATGAAATTTAACCTTTTTATTTATGCATGTAAATTTTTTGTTTCAGTCTAAATTTTCTCTTTTATACAGTAGCTATGTTTTACAACTAATGCATAATTTATTCATTATAAGGAAATTATTTATACTATACTAAGGAAACTATTTTAAATAAATAGTTTTTAAATTCAGCACACAAGCCTTTTTACAAGCACATAAAAAAATAGAAAAAAGGTCAGTATTACATACACTGTATAAGGAAATAAAACTTGAAATAAGATTTTACAGGGAAAAATTTACAAAACATAAGCTATTCACAGTAATAAAACAAAACTGGAAGCTGCTTCTAAAATTAGAAAGAAATTGTCTATATTCCTTCTCACAATTACTTTGTGATATTAATTACACTATAATATTTCATGTTATATAAGTATTAATTGGGGCACAATATATTTCTATGCATTAGACATAATGACTATTTATATTACAGAAAGTTACATTTAAGCTTACTTCCAAATTTTTTTTAATTTTGTTGATTCAAAACAAAAGAATATCCTTAAAAATTCAACATGAAAGCATTTTTACATAACCAGAAGTTTATTTTGTTCTTTAATACTTTGTGTATTGGAAAATTTATAATTTTGAGCTACATTTTTCAGAATCATTCCATTCATTTAAAATTCATTTTTAACAATAAGGTTTTTATAACAATTTAATTTAAAACTCTTCACCAAATCATTTGGTCACAACCTTTGAATAAATTTTAATAGCAGATAAAAAAAAAAATTATTTGGTGAAATTCTATTATTACCTTTATCTGGACAAAGAACATTGGTTAGTTTTTGTCTGAAACTTGTAGGAAAACAATTATCCTTTCTAGGAGAATTTTCTTCAGATTTCACATGGATCTAGACATAAATAGAAAAATGATTAAAATACACATAATACTAGATTGAAACATACAAAAAATAAAAAACCTAACTTTGAACAAGTGAAATATTAATAATGAATATCATAAAATTCCATTTTTAATAAATTAAATAAAATTCAACTTTTTATGAGAAAAGTAGCTTTCCTTTTCAAATGAACATAATGTTGAAAATTTAAAGCAATGCAGATTTGTATTACAATTATTTTAAATCATACATATGAATGAAACTTTATTTTAAAGTTATCTGCAGTTAGAAACCACAAGAAAGGTACATGCTATAAATTACTTGCTGAATAAAACAAATAATTCCATTGAACTACAATTTTAGCATTATACTCCACACATATATTATACAAATTAGTATCTTATATTGTAAAATTGGTACTCAAATAGAATATAATTTTTGAAATTTACTTTCTAAAATCTCAGTATCTGAACCTAAATGAAGTTACAAAGTGTATAAGTCTTATAAATGTAATGTAAAGAAATAATCATTATGTGTGTGATTATATTACAGACATTTAGAAAAACAAATATCATTAGTGTATATTAAGATTCATAATCACCTTTGGTACTTCTGTTTTAGGACTAAGTTGAAGATTAATAACACCATTGGCAATTTTTTCTAAGTCTTGTTCACTTGATACTCTAAATCATAAAAATTCACATTAGATTTTTGTTGAAGAAAAAGAGAAAAAAAATCGACTTTAGAACTGATAATCTACACATAACTCAATTGAAAAGAAAGTCAATCTAAAATGTAAAGAACTTCTATAATTAGATCCTTCATCAACAATAAATTGCATTTACTATTACATTTCTAATTGCATATAATATACTTTCAACATATATGAAAATAATTCAAAATTCTAAAAAAAGATTTTACAATCCATTATTTTTTAATTCAATGAACAAAAATCTCATTACCTTCATTCAATTTTAGTTATCAATCAAATGTAAAAAGCATCTCAGTATTTGAAATGCACATAAAACATATATAACTATATATATATTATAATAAGCTTATAACTTAACACACCTTCTCAATGGTCCAATGGGAAGTTTAGGAACAGTAACACAACAGGTGGTAGGTAAGGATACAGGTAAATAACCAGAGTGGAAGAACTTATGATTCAATATTTCTTCTAGGGATGGTCTGTCAGAAGGTTTGCATTGGAGCATTCTGATTATGAGATGACGAGCAGGTTCTGATATGGAACTTGGAATGTTATATTTGTTCGTTGTAATACGATAATAAGTTTCATTTAAAGTGGAAGTTTCAAAAGGTGGTTGGCCTACAAGCATGGCATACCTACGAAATAAAATTACATAACTACAACCATATTCATAAAATAAATAATAAAATAACACATTTTATTCCATAAACAATGCAGAAGATAAATATCATAGGTATAGGTTATTAATACATATTATATAAGTTGTATTACGGTACGTTATAGATATGATTATTACACATTTTTCAGGGAGGGGGTGTATCAAAATTTTACATTATGATTATTTCCTATAATGCATCAGAAGAAGAGCTTCATATTGAACCTTTCATATATTGAATGGGAAATTCTAATTATGATGAGATTCAAATCTTGAAATTATCATGCATAAAAATTTAAGCATTAATAAAAGTACAAAATGGGGGAAGAATACAATTTTGGAAAACACATTTAATGTAATAAAGACATGCAAATATTCAAAAATTTATACCGATAAAATTAGAATAATCCAATTAAATTATATGAAATATCACAGAGTAATACACATTCAGAAGTTAAAATCCAATGTCATTTTCACAATTATAATATAAATCATTTAAGTTTTAAAAAATGCATTGCACAGAAAGACAATAAAAAATAATTTTGATACTTACGTATTATCACAACAATCGCCAACTCTATTAATAACTCGCCAAGTTGGCAATCCCGATTTTCTATGTGTCGTATGCACTGAATTAACAACCATGTGCTTCGTTTCAGATAATGTCGCCAATAGGTTGCGATAATACGTAAGTACCATAATGTCTATGTTTAAATAAAACTCACATGATGCATCCCATGGCCCATACATCAGCTGAAAAACTATGCCCTTGCATGTTCAATACTTCTGGGGCAATATAATTAGGAGTACCACAAACAGTGCTGCACAAAAAAAAATCGAGGGGAAAATGTTAATTTTTAAATTATATTTTTTATACAACTAAGTTATACACAAAACATTTACAATGATAAATTTATAAATGTATTTCAACCTCTAAGCATGCATGTTTCTTTGAATATTTATCAATACTAAATAAATAAATGAGAGGATCCAAAGAGTTTTCTCAAGCAGATCCAAATCCATAGAATAAATTATCTTTGTTTTTAACAACTATCTTTGATATTGTATAAATATAAAAATTATTGTTATTTTTAAGCAGGAAAACTATATACGCTTAAGTATTCATCTTAATTTGCCTGAGATCTCATAGTTTTGAAAATTTGAGAACTTTGTAAACTCAACATAAACGAGCACATTATTAAGTTACATAAAATATATATGACTTGTTAATATATTTTACATAATTTATTATATATTTTATGTAGTTTATGGTCATGCGTTCTATGTGATTTATATTTTATGTATTTTTTGAAAAGTTTAAAGTATTTTTTAAATACTAGAAAAAGACCATAAAGGAGCTACTCAATTCGTATTCGTATTTGTAGTTTGAGCAATTAAAAAACTAGCGATAATGCAGAAAAATAATAATAATAATAATAATAAAAAATACGACCATAAAAAATTATTATAAAAAGTTCATAAGTACAAAATGTTTTTCCAGAAAAGAGAATCATTTCAAAATTCACGTATTCCAAAAATAAAACTTTACTAAAAATTATATATTTCAAGTGAGAAAAAAATATTTTAAACTAACAACAATCAATAAATATATTACTTTTAATATAAGTG
>BMAV01022581.1:83469-96747 GCA_019973955.1 Trichonephila inaurata madagascariensis
TTCAAGTGAGAAAAAAATATTTTAAACTAACAACAATCAATAAATATATTACTTTTATAATATAAGTGTCATAAAATACACTAAAAATTATATATTTCAAGTGAGAAAAAAATATTTTAAACTAACAACAATCAATAAATATATTACTTTTATAATATAAGTGTCATAAAATACATTGAAATCACAATTTTAAGATAATAGATTGAACTTACAATTTTTTACCGCCTTTATCCAAATTTGATACATTAGTCGCTAGTCCAAAGTCTCCAATTTTCACTTCCATTTCTTCAGAAAGTAGCATATTTCCCAATTTGAGATCTCGATGAATTACGCCTTGAGAATGAGTGTACTGCACTCCTTCTGCCAATTGCAGCATGAAGTAACGGACCTCAGCCTCAGTCAAAATCCTTCGGTTTCTCAAAATATGGACTAAGGACTATAAGGAAAATCAGTATTACAAATAAATGGATAAATATAAACAAAATTAAAATTCTAAGTATAAGTAAAATGTTACCAATATAAAAAAAAAAAAAATTCTGGGTTTTTCTTACAAAAAATCTAATTAGAAAATTTTTAAAAGGGTATAACAAAACAGTGTTTTCATTTTAGATGTTCAATTGTTACTTTAGTAAGACAAACAATGAAAATATTTTTAAAATTTCTTTTTGTCTATAATAGAAATTGTTAAAAGGTTTTATTGGTTCCAAAAAAAAAAAAAAGTTAAAAAAGCGTTATATAAAACACAACCTTATAAATTCTGTAAATCAAATTACGAACAGGCGATTTTTTTTAAGAATGAGAATTAGCATTTTATACCAAAATATTCTTGTTCTTTTTATACCATTTTTTATTCAAAACTACTACAATTAACTAACAAAAGTATTTGATTGACATGTCTCGAACATAATTTATAAAATATCATAATATAAAATCGAAATTTATCATGTTTATTATAACAAATATCATGTCCATTCTAAGAACTCGGCATTAAAATTAGTTTTTTAAATTGACGATAGATGTCGCCACGAAAAATATATTTTGGTTACCGTAAAATCCGGCGTATGACACGCACTTAGAACACAAAAAATGAGATCGAAACATAAGGGTGCGCGTTATACACCGGGTATAAAAACGATAGGTTTAAAAATAACAAAATAGATAAGCATTAAAAAAAATTTTACTTTTACACATATCGAAATACTGTTTATTTAAAAGAAATGATGTACTTTATGAACTAAAAGGACTATTATTTCAAAAGTCTGGCATAATATCTCGAATAAATGACTTCAAAACATAAGAACGTTGTATACTAAAATTTCAGATTTTTTCTTAAAAAGCTGGGTGAGCTTTATACGGCGAACATACCTAAAAATTAAAAAATTCAGCTTGAAAGTATGGGTGCGCGTTATACACCGGATTTTACGGTAATTCATTCCATTTCTAACGCGAGCGGACGTGAATTGGTACGCGAAAACGAATCAAAAGGAAATCGAGCTGAACAATTTTTTGCAAGAGAAAATAATACATAAAATATTAAATACATACGATTTTTTTTTGCTTAATTTATTTTATTCAGAATATTTTTTTAAAAAAATTTCATGTACGAATAAAAAATATAATGAAGAAGAAAAAAAATTCTTTGGAACAATCGTTATGGAACTATCATCCCAAAAACTTAGCCACTTATACATTTTACAAGTGAAAATATTATTCGTAACATATAAATCTTACCAAAAGAC
This sequence comes from Trichonephila inaurata madagascariensis, assembly GCA_019973955.1. Taxonomy (NCBI): domain Eukaryota; kingdom Metazoa; phylum Arthropoda; class Arachnida; order Araneae; family Nephilidae; genus Trichonephila; species Trichonephila inaurata. The sequence goes on from BMAV01022581.1 coordinate 85,209, forward strand.
AAGTTTTATAATAACAAAGGAATAATATTTTAATTATTCATTATCAACACCAATAACTTAATTTAAAAGCTCGAAATGTATGAGTATCTTATCGATAAAAAAATGGAATATTTCTTTGTAGGGGAAAAAAAGATAAACAGTTTACATTATGTATAAATCATATCAAATACACAATTAAAATCTCTATGAACTCGTCGTAACATCTAATAAAATTTATAAAAAGTTGATAATATGGGTGAATTTTTTATCAACCAAAATAATATACCAAAATAATTTGATATAATATTTCTGTTTAATTGAAACAGAAAGTATATCAAAATGAGTAAATTTAATTTCAAATTTAGAATTCCCAGATTTTCAAATCAACATTTTTATGTTTATGGGAGAAAAATTCTGCAGAATAACATCGTGCGTTACTGATTATTTATATAAAAAACTTTGTGTTATGTATAAAAAAGAACTTTTATTTAAAAGTATAAAATCAAAATAATGCAACAAAAAGCAAGAATGTCCTACGCATTTGCTACATCAGTGTGATAACTTAATTATATTACACCTTTCCTTAATTTTTAAATAAAATATAATATGAAATAAACACTAAATAAAAGCACAAATTAACTTTTTAAACTTAAATTTTCTACAAGTAGTTTTAATGATCTATTAATTAAATTAATTCCTTTCAAATGAAAGATATTTTACATTTAATCTAAAATTATAAATTTAAGATAGAACAGTAGTTCTGTTTTTTTTTTAACAGCAATATGCCAAGATATTTATGAATTGAACGATGTTCAATACTTTATAAATCCTGATACCACAGAATATTACAAAATAGCAAATGGTGGTTTCGCTAAAACAATTCCTAAGAATAAATAAACATCTCTCTGGTCCTCGAATAATATTTTTATAACAACATCTCACCAGAAAGTTCTTTTTAAAATAGAACACATTAAATTAGATATTTTTCGAGATCACAAAAATCTAATGTCGTTGCCAAACGATTTTACATAAAATAGACAAATGCTCAGAAAATTAAATAAATCAAATAAAAGTCACGTGACACAAGTTCAAAATTCTTAACAAATGGAAATTATAATTAACTCATTAATAATCTAATAGTTAATCTCAATTACATCGACAGATTGGATCTTCAAGAAAAAAAGTTGAAACACAGAAAACATAAAATATTCTAACATCGTTTCCTTTTTTTTAATCGTTACATGTTTAGGTTCAAAACCCTAGAAGGAAATCGAAAAAATTGTCGGCTCCGGTGGCTTTGAGGTGGCGCGCCCACTTCGCACGCCTGAAGGTTGCGGGTTCGACCCCAGCTGGAATCGATAGATTTTTTGAATGCGAAAATCGTATGCACACATGTCATGATTATGTGGCAGGTAAAAATCCCTTGAGTACCAATTTGGCTCTGATACTCTGGGTAAAATTAAATCGCGGCAATATTTAGCATCCGACGAGAGCTTGAATTAAAAATTAATTCAAGCGTCTAAATTTGGTAGCGAGGCTGCCACTAGATGGTGCTACCATGAAATGGCTCTCACGTTTGGGGACTTGCCGTGTCTGCAAAGTCTAAGCTTCTAAAATACAGCCCCAATGAAAAAAGCAATTAATTAACTTTGTACTTCAGTTCATAGAAATATATTACAATTATTTCTAAAACTGAAAACACAAATCTAAGAAAAAATATATATGTTTCATTTCTCATCTTCATCACATATTAAAACATAATTTTGTATTAAAACTGAAATTTATGATAATGATAAATAGCTAGGAAATGCTTGCAACAAGAAGCTTAAGCCACAATTTAATTGAAATAATCAAACTATTAAAACGGAGATACTGTATAAGGAAATACTTAAATACAAAATAAATACTCAAAGCGGAATTGTAGAGTTTCGCAAAATTTCAAAGACATCCAAAAAAAAAGAGTCAAAGAATACCGCCCAAAAAATCAAAACAAAGAATTAAACAAAAATGTAATTTAATTAAATCTGAGATTTTCCGGTCTGGAACAATTTGAAGTTCATCAAAAAAAAAAAAAAAAAAAGTGAAAACCGACTGAAAAATCAATTCATTCGTAATTTTTAATCAGGATGAATTTCGATTGAAGAAAATCAATGTAGCGTAACAATAAATATTCGATTCATCATAACCAAATGAAAAAGTAATTATTCGTAATTTTTGTTTCAGTTATTTTAGGTCCTTCTCTTTTCTCTCACTGCATTAGGAAGTAATAAAATAGACATGTATTGAATATTCATAACAAAAGAATTCAAATTGTAAAATGGAATGCAATTAACATGTAAGATGTAATATGTTTTGTTGAGATTATTGAAAGTAAAATGTATTGATTTTTTTTTATTACTGTTCTGATCAGACAAATGTTCGAATGTAAATAAATTCAATTTACAATTTTGAAAAAAAAAAACCCATTGTAAGAACAAAATTGCAATTTTTCTACATTTATCGCGTTTGTACTTTCTTTTTTTTCCTTTCAATCTTTTTCCTTTGCTTGGTGAGAAAAACAACAATTGAGAATTTCTTGATCGCATTCAACAAAAGATCTCTTTTTTAAAAATAAATTCTATGTTACATAAACTATAATTGCATTCTGATTATTTTATCAAAAACAAAAGATTTCTTTTTAAATTAAAATTCTATTTCCATTTAATTGGAAAATGCTTCGTCATTTTGAATCATTGAAAATAAACGTTAATAACACTAATTGAAGTTCAATAAAATAAATATCTTTCTTACTCACATTTCTAATCAAATTTTAATAACGTAATTATGGAACATACAAGAAGAGTCTTTAAAATAAAAGACGTTTAAAGATAAACTAAAAACTTTTTAAAACCAAATCATAAATTCCAATTATTAATTTTGATACAATGAATTATCTCCCCCATTTACATTGAAATTATTTTCCCTTTTAAATAAAGCTGAATTAATTATTTGGCATTTTGCATTTAAATATTAAAATATATATATATATTTATTGGAACTATTTGAACAATACGACGTTTTAATTATGCTATATTTAACAAAAAGAAAGAAGTTAAAAAAAAGAAACGCAATAAGAGAAACAACTTATTTTTTGAATGCGCATTACCTGGATAAAGGTCATTCAGTTTCGCACATAGTTGAGTTAATCATTCAGTCTTTTTCAATATTTTTTTTCCAAAAAAGTGGGGGCCCCCCCCCCCTTGTTTTTTTCTTTTTCTTTTTTTTTTTTTTGATAAAACTGAAACCGAACGAGAACATTTTTCCTTGTTTTTCTATACATTTGTTCAGAAAAAGGAATAGGCGTGTTATACTCTACAAGAACGACTTAACTAATTCACGCAAGATAATTCAGGCAGTAGGTTCGTATAGAAATATTTTCCCCTCGTACATGTTATATTAATATAAACATTATGAAACAAAACGAGGGCTACTGGCGGCAGACCTCGTAATTTTGGAAGCTTTGGTTGAACGTCGAGAACGACACCTGAGTTAGCCCACCCTATCCTAATTACCACACTACACAAACGGGAGAACATTCAGCCACGACATATTTAACATGCATGGCCCCCTCTACACACGGCGGGTCTTCAGCGACATCAGGATTCGAGTTTGCTGCAAACAATTTCTACAAGAATAGGGAAACATTTAAATGATTTTATTTACTATAATATACAAATATATGTGTTTCTAGTATTTAAACTGTAAACATAATTGTTGTCTTAAAATGTCACTCTCTGTTGTCTAAAAATGTATTACTGTTAATGCAACATGTTTTAAGAAATTTTTAAATCACCAAATTTGGCGATTATAGTGATACCCAATTTGAAGAGAAAAAGTACATAATACGATAAGATAAATAAAAAGTGTGTATATATAATTTCATAAGATTTTCGTTCAATTTATAAATAAAAGCACTGAATCATGTTAAAGCTTATTAAATTCATAAACTGTTTATTTACGTCCCTGAAGTTACACGAGGGCAACTGGCGATAGGCTTCGAATTTTTGAACCACGATCAACTGACGAAGACGACATCTCAACTGGCAATCCATTCTCCAAATTTCCACACCACGGCAATGTACAAACTTTGAGCTTCAACTAATTTACGCGAATGCTTATTAAAAGGAAGATTCCTGCTTCAATAATGAGTATTGTAAAGTAATAAAAATAAATTTTATCATAAACATGATTTAACATAGAAGGAAAAAAATAAGTTTTAACGCGTTTCTTAAAATTTAAAGAATTGTCGTACAGCATATACATAAAACAAAGCACTATTTCATATACTAGTACATTCAGAAAAACTATGATTCAGGAGACACATGATCGGTAAAGTGACATTGAAATTAAACTCTTCAAATTATTATAGGCGTCACGAGAAAGAAGCTGTTTTTTTTTTATCTCTTATCTAATAGCATTTACAGCGTTCAAATATACCCAACTCGATTTACGGATTTTATAGTACAATCTCATTTTTAGATAATAAAATTGAATGATTAACTAAACCCGACCATTTTATGTGAATTAGTACTAGAAATACACAGACTAATATGCACTACTAGAAATATATATAAAAAAAATATTAGTTCTAAATAAGTACTAGTATTACATATATGCTTGTAAGAAACGTATACAGCATACACATTACATAGAAATTCATAAGACTAATCGAAAAGTGTGTATGTCATTATAATTTCAAATTTTTAACAAATAATAATTTAAAGCAAAGTTTTACTTGTATATTTCCATTCATACAGATCTATAATTTCCAAATCTTTTGACAAAAAAATAAAGATCTAATATATATATATATACCTTACGAAAAAAAACAGATTTATCTTATAAATAACAAGAAATCCCAACCACCAGATACTTTCGAAATACTTTCTTCACATATTTCGCCGCACTACAAATTTTACGATGAAAAGGCGCATGGTTATCCTTTCAAAATAAATAAAACTTCTTCGATAAACAAAAAAAATTTCTTTGACAACGACAAAGATTCAATAAAAATAAATTTAAAAATCGATATTTAGAGGAATTCAATACCAAGAAGCAGGACTAAATTTACTGAGGTTTAAAATAATCTCCCCCATACCTTTTATTCCCACTTCGTAAATACTTTTCTGCACGAAAAAAAAAGAATGGATAGAAACATTTCGAATTCCATTCATTGAAATACTGCTACTAACAGAATTCTAAGGTCTCGCGTTCGGAGAAAAAGCAACACATAACATATATTTAAAGAGGGGGAAAAGCAAAAGTAAAAATTTAAAAAAAAAAAGACTTATAATCCTCAACTAGAATTCAGTAATGGTTTTTTTTAATACCAATGGTACAATCAAATCCCCCTAAATGCCGAACCGAAGATCTTACCAGAGTAGTTTCAAATCCAAAAGCTATAATCAGGGGCGCTCGTGGGGGCCGGACGAAGCAAAGAAAACAGGGAGAACTAAAAAATCAAAATAGGCGACTCAGCCTACCACATCTGCCATTCCACCAAAATAGGCCTTTATCAAAAAAGAAGCAAGAAAAAAGGGAACCTCAAGATGAAAAAGACTCGGGTCAGTCAAAACAAGTTGCAAGACACAGCTGCGCCTGCTTTCATTCATAAATAATTTTATCTTTCCTTAAGGCAACTTGACCTTGAACCTTAAAAATGAGTATGGAGTTCAGTTTTGTAGAGAAATTCTGTTTCATTGTCACTTTAGTGAGGTAGTTGAAATCGTTGGTTGAAAGAAATTACAAGAACAGATACACAGTGCTAGATGTATTTAGTTGATACTGAATTTCGAAGTTGAAAAAACAAGTTATCAATCTTTTATGTGTGTGCGCGCGCGCAAGGAATGACTTTAAAAAGTAACTTCAAATAAAACTTCATTGAGTTAGAGCAGGAAATAGATATATTTGTTCTTGAGATGTTTATATATATTGCATAATTCCTGAATACATTTACTTCTTGTACAAGCATAAATACTAAATCCTCAACTGGATTAGTTAATTTGGTGTTTTTGGTTTTGATTACATGTCTATGAAGTTGATGGAGGAAAAATTCAATAAAAAAATCAAACGTTCTAGTTAATAGAGAGATTAAATTAAATTTGTGTAAGTTATGAGAAATTCTTAAACAGGCAAAGCATAACAGTTATGAATGTATTTTCAATTTAGTATCTTTCAAAGACAGAGTATAAGCAGAGAGATTAAATTACTCAATATAGGGATGGGAATCCATTATATTAACTATTTTAAGCTAGAATTTGAAAAATTAAAGCATCTTTTTATCTATTATTTCGAATGTAATATACAAGTAAAGCGTAACTATGATCACACTGTTTTTATTTAAAACATATTTAGAATTCTGTAAATGCATTTAAATACAGTAAAAAACACAAAAAAAGTGAAGATTTCATCTGCCTTTTTTTCTTCTATTGAAATTATTTTGATAACATTCCAGAGTAATGGTGGAATTAAGATCGGTAAAAAGTTTTAAAAATATTTTCTTAGGTCAAGTAAAAAAGTAGGTCATCTCACTTTTTCTTTTACGGTTGCATTTCATACCAATCAAAAAAGTGTAGTAGTTTGGGTGTGAAAATACTGAAAAGATTAATTTTAAGTTGGAGAAATTCATACCTCAGTGGATAAGAAGCAACCTTCAGTGGATTAAATACTCGTATTAATATATATATTAAGTTACGTTTTGATGCAGTGTATAATGCATTACCAATGCATACTTTTGAAGATAAATTTATTCAAACTAAAAAATTTAGGACGGTCACGTGATAAATACAATCACGTGCTTTCCGTTGAATTCAAAACAGACATTTGACTTGTATACTTGTTCTACTTTTAAAGTTTTGATAACATTTCAAATCTAGCTATTTGGTAAAGATGTTCAAACATTAAGATTCTTCAAAAGGTTTTACAAACTTAAAATATTTCTTTTATATTATACGCGCACGTACTTTTTAAATAAAACCATTTTATTTACCTATGTGCATTATTATTGTTGATAAATATATACTTTTTAATAGAATCTACAAAAAGCAAAAATTGGCCGCAGCGAATGGCGATTGGTGTGTGTGTGGGAAACGCCTGATAGTATTTATCACGTGACTATGAAGTCACGTTAATTTATAAATTGATTGTCTGGAAAAAAGTGTTTGTAGTTATCATGTGACTATAACGTCACATGAATTTAGCCCATTCTTTTTCGCATCAAGTAACTCTCGAAATTTATTAAAATTTTCAAAACATTTAAAGTAACTTTACAAAATGATTCAAAAAATAAAATGTAAATTAACTGATTTTTTTAAATTTCCAATTTTAATGAAAATGTAAAATGCAAACAGCATACTAATGTTGACTTATTCTTCAGTATATCTTTTCTGTAAATTTCTCTATAATATTTATTTTATTCCTTAATAATTCAAATAAACAAATTTAATTTTCACATAAAGGTAAAATCGTGCAAAATATTCAAAAAAAAATTTAAAGAAGTTTTTCATTCTAAAATTAACAATTAATTTTATGTAAACAAAAACGTACACAGAGCCAAAATATTTCAAATGAAGCCTTCCTCGTTAAAATCAAAACATTCAAAATTGCAAAACCTGACTTTTTTGGTTTAAAACAAAAGAATGAGATTATAATCTTCAGGTTAAATGTGATAACTTTCTAATCCGAAATTCAAAACTAAAAAAAGCAGCCCTGATGATATCTAGATGTAAGACATCTTATCGTTAGCAATACAAGTTGGGAATTCTTTTACAACCTGATCTTCGAAATCGATGCCCTCTGGATGTCAATTAACCCATAAAGATTGCAAATGCAAACGAAAGAATTACGAGTTTGTTCGAAGAAAAAACTTCTGATTGAATGACACGATTAATAAATGGTCTAGTAAACGCTAATCACACCAATAATCCCCCACTTTCCAAGAAACAAATTATGCGTACTTATGTTTAAAAAGAAATAATGCGCATAAGATGGAATAACTATCAGGAAAATAAAAGTTATTTGAGAGACTAAAAAAAAAGCTAATTGAGTGCAAGAAAATCGTTAGCTTCTTTTGACAGAACAAGAACAAAATAAAAATTCCATATATTCGCAAGAAATTTCAAATTCAATATTTAAGTAATGAAAAATATTGATGTTAAAAATGTATAAAAAAATTAATATTAATATTAATTTTCTAATTTATTAGAACAATTAAAGTTGTTTTTGTGAAATATTAATTTTCACATAATTAAGACAATTTTTATAAATTTTATTAAGAACAAAGATTTATTATCAGACGATTATTTCTTTTTCTAAATTGTTTTTTCCTTCAGTCGATTAAATTGGTGCTTACTTTCAATAGAATTCTATTATCGGTTAAAATTGAGAGTATCAAATTGTTTCATAATTAAATTGTGTATATTTTATTCCAAATATTTAATTATTTCATGAAAAGAAAAAAAATGGCATAATTACTTAAATTAAAAATTAATTTAACTACTAGAATTTTCACAATCAACTTCAGTAACTTAAACTAAAAATTTTAACGAAATTGGAGTTTTTTTCCAAATACATTATTTTGGATGTTATTTAAGACACTTTTTTTATTTAGAAACTAAACCATATACATTTCAAAACCTAGAACAATGCACTGAAAACGTAATACTTGAACAGAATACTAAGAAAAATGGAATTATACAGTGGCTCTCAAAAGTTTTTGTACACTTTTCAATTTTCAATAAAATTTACTGTTTTCGATAAATAAAAAATTAGTATCAGAAAATTCAATATTGACAACAAATGGGTTGGGATGACAGCAAATTCAACATTTTTGGTTTCGATGGACATATAATAGTTTGGATAAGAAAACACGATGAAATTAATCCCAAGAATTTCGTTGGAACAGTGAAGCATGGAGGTGGAGGTGTTTTTGAGTAAATCAGCTTCAGGATTGGTAATTTGTTCTTTTTTTATATAGTACTGCTAATTATGAGCTCTATTTAAATATTTTAAAGAACAATTTGAAATTATCTGCCCAAAATTTGGATATAGAAGACGGACTTTATTTTTTAACAAGATAATTACTCCAAGTGCACTGATCTCAACGTACGCCTCTCTGGTGTCTATATAACTGTCCCCAAATTCTGAAATACCTCCTCAATCACTTTATTTAGCCCAGTAGAACATATTTAGTGAGAATTTAATATATAAAAAAAGAAAACATGACATACAAAAACAAAACGATGTAAAAATAATAATCACAGAAGAATGGAGGAACATTGATGCAGATATTACAAAAAAAAACTGATGAAATCTATACCAAGACGTTTAAAAAGTTATTGTGGACGCTATTCTAAAAAGTACTAAATTAAGAAACAAATGCAATATTTAAGACTATGTTGAGATTTTTGTTTTTAAGAGTACGAAGACTTGTGGCATAATTTTTTTAGAAGTTTTTTGATTCTATTAATTTTTTTAAATAATAGAGTTATACTATGTTTTAAAAATTTAATAAGTTTTTCAAATAAGAACAAGTTGTAGATATTATTTTTAAAAACTACAATTCCGATGTATTAATTTTTATTTGTCTAAAACATTAAATTTTATAGTAAATTGCAAGTGCACGAACACTTTTGAGAGCCCCCCATTGTTAGTAAATGTCCCATTCAATACAACCCTGTGACCTCACGTGAATAAAGATAAATATAGTTTATTAATAATGGAAAATAGAATCCTTCAGGCACTAGAAATTATTCGTTAAGTATTCAATAGGACCTTTACACGCAGAATTAAGGATGCAAATATTTAAACGCTCAAATACAACTATGAACTTCCAACACTGCAAACTATTCAAAGGAGAGAAAAAAGGAACGAAGCTTAATCTTATTTCAAAACATTTTCGCTTTACTGGGTTCCAGCGTGTCATTTAAGTTGTTTGACAATGGTTGCTCTTTAAATATTTCCGTAAATATTTACAAGAGACTTATTTTATTATATTTTTGACACTAAGTCTCAATAGAGATCTTCAAATTTTGATTTTTAAATAATCTTTTCGAACGTCTGGTGAACAAAACAAGGGATAGAATAAAGTTTAATATTTTAATCTGGTTTATTACATTGTTTGAATATATTGGTTGCAAACAGGAAATATTTATATTTTATTTCTATTGTTCCTCAATACAATCCATCATTATAGTGCTTTTTATTTTAGTTACAATTATGAACGTGAAACATAGCAAAGTTATGAATAAAGTTCAGATAAAGCGATAAGTCTTAAAAGTAATTAAAATATAAAAAAGTATAATATTAAAATACTATTTTACAATGAAACGTGACAAAAAGCAGTACTATCTTGATAGTGATCTTGATAGATCTAAAACTAATTAGGAAAAATATTTTAGATTTTTTAATAATATTTGAAATTTCATTATGTAACATTTGAATTTTCAATAAATATTTGAAATTGTTTACGGTGATCTTAAAAAAAAACCGGATATGTTAAGGTGAAAGAATAATTTCAAAAGTAATACTAAATGAAATTGTTGCGTATAACTTCTCCATATCATTCAATGTTGATCGTATTTAGCCATTCGTGCTAAAAGTAACGTTTCGTAAAGTTATCATAATACACAGCAAAGAAATTTAAAAAAAATCAAGATAAAAATAGAGTTATAAAAATTAAGTATCTTCTCTTTGTAAATAAGCATACCATAAGTATTACTTCCGCTATTCCATATTAATATCCCCTCAGGGGGGTCACCTTCTTTAGGTGAGTACGGGTGTCTCAATCCCGAGGTACCCTAGTGATCTTTTCCTTTTCCCAAGGGGTTTACTCTCTTTGGTAAACACGGGTCTCACGAACCCGGGATACCCTAGTGATTCTTCTCTATTTTTGACCCTCTTCCTTGTGATCCAATTTCTCCTTTTCTTTTTACGTCCAGACCACAGATAAATATTTTAAAATATATCTAGTTCTGAATATTAGTTTTTCCTTATGAGAAAAAATGCATTTTATTACTAACATTTTTTGCTTTACATTTCGTATTCAGTTAGTTCAGTTTCCTTTTCGTATATTTCTTTCAATACTTTAATTAGGTTGCTTTACCTTTTTCGACTAACACCGTTGGTTAGTCAACCCGCATGTTTGCCGTGTGCGGCGTCCCCGTAAGGAGGAAAATGGTGTTCTGGGGATCCTTTGCGTTCCCTTTGGCCTACGCTTCTCCCGTAAGTAGGACCCCTCAGGGGGCTCACCTTCTTTAGGTGGGTACGGGTGTCAAAATCCCGAGGTACCCTCTCTCTCTCTAGTGATCTTTTCCTTTTCCCAAGGGGTTTACTATCTTTGGTAAACACGGGTGTCACGACCCCGGGGTACCCCAGTGATCCTTCTCTATTTTCGACCCTCCATCTTGTCATTCAATTTCTCCTTTTCTTCTTTTCCCGTCCAGACCACAGACCTATGAATGTTTGGCGCAGTATAGCCAAAACTGGCTCTTGCGCCATAAAACACCAAACTCAACTCAACTCA
>BMAV01022581.1:97147-108510 GCA_019973955.1 Trichonephila inaurata madagascariensis
TTTTTTTTTAACGTTGATATCTTACAAGCAGATAATTCTGAATTCAAAGTTTCCGAAAAGCCAAAATCAAGTCACAAGAACATACGATAAAAAATACGTATTTTGGGAATTTACAAACAAATATATTATTTAAGTAATTTATATAAAATTAGTTATCTTTTCGAAAAGTACGTTGATCAAGAAAAAAATATAATGACAACCAGTGCTAAGAAATTATTTTCAACTTTTTTTAAACGGAAAACACAAATATTTCACATTGAAAAATGAATAAATAAACAATCTCTGATTTCTTGCAGTTGAATTCCTGGAAATATTCTTCAAATTTTAAATGATGAATAAAACGGAATTCACAAACCTCCCTAAATATTTAAATATTATTTAGCATCATAAAAATGTTTTGTTTACTTACACAGTCAAAATAAACGGGAATGGCTATGCACATATATATTTCAAAAGATTTCGAAAAATAGCTAGAAACCATTTATTTTTAAAAAATTGAATTCACACACAATTCTCAAAGTGCATTTTTAATGATGCATTTTCATTTTTTCTATTGTGTCGTTTATTCTTACTGCAAACGATTTGCATTTGTTTATCTATTATTTTAAAAATAGTGCTTAAGTTCGGAAAAATATTTGTTTACAAAATTCTAAAGTAGAATACTAGGATAGAACTTCATTAATGTAGAAAAAGGTTCCAATTCTTTGAACAACATTAAACTGGCAAAAAAGAAAGAAAAGGAAAAATGAAACTAACTTTAACAACACTTCACTGTGTTTTATGTTATTTTACTAGAGATAAAAATAAAAAACATTAGCTAAAGAAAGAATAACAAATGTTTCGTTGTCAGTTTTGATGCGAAATTGTTATGTGTTGTTTATTGTTGTTCCATTTCAAACATTTAAAAAACTAAAAAATGCGTTTGAAGACGTTGTAGAATTCTAAATAAATCAATACATATAATTTTTCTTCGATTTGTATAACATAAAATATCGTATAAAAAGTCAATTTATTGAAAAAAATTCATAGAATTTCGAAAACTTCTGCTAAATGCTTAAATGTTAAAAAATATTAATTATAAAAAATGCAAAACTTCAAGAAAAACGATTTCTAAAGTTTTAAGGAAAAATATTTCTCTTATATACGACTAATCAGTTTATTTTTCATTTTAATTTGTGTTTGCTTTTAAGCATAATTACTAGTCGAATGGCAACAATAAATCTACTTTTTCTTTTAAAAAATGTAAAATTCGAAATTTATATATTGCTTACAGATACACATACGAACGTCGTGAATGAAGCTTGTATGAAAATTTATTCCAGAAATATTTGAGATTAAGTAATTTTGAAGTTTATATTACATATTTTTCACACAAAAAAATATATTTATATAGAATTAATAAAAATATTCACCCTTATACGAATAAAATAAGTAACTATAAAAATTTAAATCTTTTCCTTAATGAATTAAGCTTAACATAACCAGTAATTGCAATGATGTGTATATTCTTATAGCGTTTACACAGCCTGTTACTTTTGCTTCTCTGCTACAACATACGATATAAAACGAAAAGTTACATATGAAAAAAAAAAAGGAGAGCAAGCGTCATAAAAACATATACTTTATTTATTCAGAACTTTTTCCCAACATTGAAGAAATGTTGGGAAAAAGTCCAACAGCAATATAATTAAGTTTTGAAAATAATTAAATAAATAGTGGCAAACTTAATTAAAAGCGAAAATATATATTGAGTCTTTTTCCCCGAATTTTTCTTTTCCAAAATACGCGTTACCTTTTTTCAAAGAGGATCAATTCTTCATTTAATATATCATCAAAAATGAATATTTTTCTGGAGAAACATTATTTATTATTATTATTTTTTTTTACATTAAAAATTTTTTTACACACTTATGGGCTCTGTTTTTTTAATACTTCCTTTTTTAAGGTATTCATTTTGTTCATTGTATTCTAATTTTTCCATTGAACTGACGCTATTTAGAGAAATATGGAAAGAAATAAAATGAACAGTATTTATTTATTTATTTTAGTATCGTTCATAACGGTGTTCTTGAATGAAGTCTAAAAGAAAGATTGTGATAAACTGAAAAACACCACTATCTAAAAAGATTAAGCCGACAGATGCAACTGTAGTTGTTAAAAACATTTAAATTGAAATTCCACAACTTGGTTGATTTGTTGTTTCATTAACGTTACATTTTATTTAATTTTTTTATTATTGTTACATTTTGAAGCTGTACAAGGGTTTCTGACGACGCGGACATCGTAATTTTAAACTTCGACAATTACAACACCTGAGCTGGTGCCCCACTATAGAATTTATCAACGTCATACATTGAGGCAACAGGAGATTTATTGACAAAAGATTCTGTAATTTTAAGTTGTGGTCAAGCGACGAGGACGACACCTAAGCTGTCACTCTCACTTTTTAAACTTCTGCGCTGGCATCAAGGTAAGTGAGTGCTTGGCGACAGACATCGTAATTTAAACTCGAGTGATAGTATGAGGGCTCGAAGTAATGACCCGGCAGAAACAACAACGGCCATGAGTTCGAAACCATGATCAAGTGGTTACCGTGGCCAATTTTAACTTGAAGCACTATTCAGCTTCGTAAATTATTCAACTGCAATTAATATTATTTCACCTTTTTTTTAAAAAAAGTTTTGTTTGCATTAATGTTATTTCTCAAGTTAAAACTCAGAAATTGTGTATTTAAAATAAGCTGCTTAGTTGAACTTTGCCACTAAATATACATTGTCGGTACTTACATACACCGCCAAACGAAAAGACATCGCAAATTCATAAAATGTCACCAAATACTCTCATCCTGTTGTTGTTGCTCATGCCACCTGTCTGACATAGTCAGATCGAGGCCCTCGAAATTCATCGTGGCAATTAGCTAGAAGTACACCTGTCGTTAGGCCTTAGCCTTGAGCACCATACAGGTGTGACAGTACGATTTAGCTCGGAGAAATTCTCGAAGGAACGATAGATGGCGACACTACCGATCTTCAGCTCCATAATTTAGGCATGTAACTGAATTGGAGGGAAATTTTCTCCAGTTCCCTGCACTCGTGATTCAGCCCACAAGACTTTTGGACCCACTGATTTAACGAGCAGGTATTCCGCGTGTACTCGGAGGGTATTTGGCGATACGGGCTTCGAAATTCTCATCCTTATTGTTATTGTGGTTGAACACGAGCGGAACGGTTTCTATTCTTGGCTGTATATCGCGGCATTTGGCGACATCTTTTTATTTGAAGAAATTGGTCGACGGTATAAAACATAAGTACCACATTGTTTTACTAAAAAGGTCTGGAGTTATACAATATTTTCTTTTACATGAAATAGTTTAGCATGAGTAATTACACTGAGGTTAAACATTACGTAACTCAAATGTATGAGAATTTAATATTTTGGTCTTGTGAGAGCCTCTCTGAATTAAATAAAATGGGACTCAATATATTTATTTAAAAAAATAAATCTCTAGAAGTAATGTAGAGATTTCATTTAACATAACTCATATACCTCCCACACGAAAATTTCGCTTAAAAGTACAATAACACAACACTTTAGTTTGAGTTTATCGATAAGATATCTGACAGAGATGGATAGGAATGGAAAAGTAATCCTACCTTTCTGGAGCAATTTTCCAGGATGATGTAGACGTTGTGGTCATCTTCGAAGAAATGGTGGAAACGGACTATATTCTTGTGCTGCAACTTCTGATGAAGATCGATTTCCCGGAGGATCTGAAAATAACAATCATTACCGAGAAATATAGTAGAATCCAATCAAGTTGCCATCATGATTTTTCTTCTAACTAATTGGTTATACGGGTTAGATATAACGATATAACAATTTTTATACCAATAATTTCTCGTATAAATATTTGAAGCTTTTATTCATGGTATTCAGCTTCCAAACTGTCCAACTACCAGGTTTCAATCCTCAGCAGGGTCAATGAAAAATCCAAAATAAAATGTGATTGTGAAAAATAAACCGCAATATGAGGAACAAATAAAAATGTAGACCTATGTATTACAAACTGTAGAATATTAATATGGTATTAATTTTGGTCAAAAGCAAAAATTAGGTCCGATGGAACCAGATTTTATGTGGATCGCGTGTCCCATACATTAGCCAATCGTCCAAAACATTACAAAGGAATCATACACAAATAATTACATACTATTTTCTTTTTTAAAAAGGAGGATTTCTTAGCTATTCTTTATTTTTCTTCAGTGGAGTAGATAAAAGGTTAGATATATTAATGTTTTTAAAATTCAGCAAGAAATAGTTAAATGTCAAAATTGATAAAGGTAACCAAAGTCATTCCCTTTGTAAAAAAATTTTCACTATCAATGGACTAAATTCATGACGGTCACATGATAAATGCAATCACGTGTTCTTCATTGAATTCAAAACTCACTCACAAAACCTTTTTAAAAGAAAGTTTCCGTAAAAAGCAAAAGTTGGTAACAGCAAAACGCTTGAATTGATAGGCTGGAAACAAGAAATAGCGCTTTAATCATGTAACTATAACGTCATATGAATTTATGAACTAATTGGCTTGAAGCACGTGATTGTCGTTATATATCAAGTGAAAATGAAGTGACATGAATTTATTAGCCCATTCAAAACAGTATTATTCGTAAAATCGTAAAACATTATTCTAGAATTTTCTTAGACACATTTTTTTTTTTTTTTGAGATTCTCAAAAACCGATTTAAGAAATAAAATCTCGAATTTATAACAATACGATTTAGTAAAAGAAATATTATACAAAATTTTAAAAAAAGAAACGAGTCTTACAATAGTCGCTTATGATGTGTAACATCTGACATGTTATCCTGGTAAATACGCAATATTAACTTTTTTTCCAGAAAAAAATAGGAAAATCTCGGGTATGATTGGAAATAATTTTCTATCGAATAATTATATCTTTAATGAAAATTGTATTTAATTAACAAAAGGAGTAATGTGCACTATTTTATCAAAAATAATTATTCTTGTTCAATTTGGAGAAGAGAGGAGATAATAGACTTATGATAGCTAAAATATGACGCACATACTTGTGATTTCAAAGTATTTAAAAACCGTTGAAAAATAGCGTCAATAACAGTACCACTGTTACCAGTCGAAACATTCTAATTTGTGTTCATTTCGAGCTTGAGTTCATCGTTCATAAAAGCTATGAGCGGCTCAGCTTTTGGCAAACTGAAGTCAAAGTTAAAATCACCACTCAGAATCAGGGGAAATGAGTGATAGTTTTTTAAAAGAGCAGAACCGCCTTCGTAATATGGTAAAAGTACAAAATGCAGGAAATCTTTAATTTTTTTTAACCGTTTGATTCGAAGAAATGTATACAACCACCGAAATCACTGTCCATTTTCAAATAAGCATTCTGCCGCACTTATGTCCCCCAGTATCATGACCAGTGGATTTAGAGTCAAGCGCTCGAGTGCTTGATGGCTACTAGAGTTGGACCCCCATGCGAGGGTAGCGAAAAGACACAGTCACGTACTCTCATTGGTCAAATCAAATAGCGCGCGCTTACGTCACATCCTGCTACACACATCCGTCCCTTTTCACGAAATCACTCCCAACAAATATCCAGCAACCGAGAGGAAAGAAGTTACACATCAAAAAAGAATTAAATTAATTTTTTTATGATTTCAAATAGTGCTTTCATTATACAATCAATGTAAAAAATTCTTTACAATTATTATGAATTATAAGAAAAGAGAAAAAGTTAATGAGTATTTTAAGCATTTATTTTTTAAGCACACTAGTCACGAAGACTTCAGGAATAAGTTAAAATATGCTAAAATAGATGGGGGAGGGGGAGACACTATCAATAGAACTTTTAAAAAATCGGAAAATTGCTTTACACTATTCAGTCAGTCACATATAATATAAAATAGTGATTTTTTCCCCCCTAAGACTTAATAATTTTTCACGAATAGTTATAAAATATAATAATTTACAACTAATTATAAGTATATATATATAGTTACTACTAATTACTAACTTTATAGTAAGTAGCTAATTAAAATTTATCAATAGCTAAAAAAAGTTTCATAAAAGATAAGATTTTAAATCCTAAAAGAAAAGAAAAAAGCCTTCCTGCAATTTGTAATTGAATATCTACATGCATCAAAAATATGAAATTCTGAAGGATTTTGCACTTTATAAAATTAAAAATATTTCGCAGCACAGACATGAGTGGGTGGGTCATTAATTAGGAAAGTCACAAAATACAAACTCACCTTTCACGCATTTTGGAATTAATTAATCAGTTAATTTTTTTTTTGTCTAAATAAAGTATCGACTTTTAATAAAAAATAATTAGCGTAATATCTAATGCGTGAGCAACTTCAGACAATGCTTTATTTTTTAAATTTACTAGGTCTTATTAGCATTGAATATTACCTTTAATGATTTGGTTTGTGTAAAAAAAAAAAAACGAAAAACCCCATTATAATCCCTAGCTTAATTCCACGATATCTAAGTACTTGAGTATTTAAGAAAATATATTTTTCCTCCTGAACAGGGGGAGCGAAAAAACAATTTAAAAAAACAAACATTTACTGGTGTTTTTATGATTGTGAATAAATACACTGAATAGTAGAAATTATTATTTTTATCCAGGCTTTTATTACATGCTCGCGAGCCTAATATATTTTTGTAATATAGTATCAACTGAAGCATGTGAAGTATAATTCATTAATATCAAAAAAAAAACTTCCAAGATTTTTGTGAATTGATATAACAAAAAGAAAAAAAAATATATGCGCTAAAAAACTTTGTACACTGCATGAAAATTCCAGGTACTATCTCAATGGATCAAATTACATGAATAAAATAAACCAGGTGTTAATTAATTAAACATTGACATTTCACCAAGAAATACAGATTAGAAGCAAAATAAAATAATTTTTATCAGTAACAATTTAGAACTCGAAATTAAGTTTCACAAATGAAATCATGTACAAAAAACCGTATTTATTCGAATCTAAACCGCACCCCTTTTGTGAAAAAATAAAAAATAGGGTAAAATGGTTTATCGATATTTAAGAAATTTTAAAAAATTAAAAGGAGAACTAATGAAAAGTGTATAATGAATTTATTGTGGCAGTAGAAAAACTTTTAAGTACATACATGAACCTATAATTTCTCTAACCGTCAACATTATGTTCAATTTCCACCATCCAACGAATATTTCGCCTTAGACTAAGCCGCACTCGATTTTTAGCAGCATTAGCATTAGAAAAAAAAACGTGCGTCTTAAATTCGAATAAATACGGTAATACTTGAGCACATACTTCATGAAACGTTGAACGGCATCATGTAACAAAGTTTTATACAAATCCAAATTTTTTTATCACAAGATTAGAATTTTAAAAATTCCGAAAAGGAAGTTCATGAATCCTACATCTGTTATAAACATTTCCACAGAAAAAGTATTTTATTAACTTAATATATATAACCATTTCAATTATAACTGATGTATATAATACCTTTTCCTTTTGGTGGGGCTTTGTAAGCCTACTTTTGGGAATAATTTTGCAAGCATAGACTTGGCCAGTGGTGAGATCTGTCCACTCGTGAACGCGAGCGAATCCACCCTGAAACAAAAGAAAAAATATATGAAATTTCAATATATAAAGATAATTTAAAAGCACAATTAACAATAGTACTGACTATAAATAACCGTAAAATGTCAATGGGCTAAATTCATGACCGTCACGTGATAAGTTTAATCACGTGTTTACCGTTGAATTCAAATCTGACCTTAAGACTTCTATGTCTCTCTTCTTGTGCTTGTAAAATCCAATTTCAAATTGGGTAATTATGCACAGAGGCATAACAGAACAATAGCACCACCCCCTGTAAAGTCAGGGGTTTTGCCTTATATATTTTATAAATTGGTTAAATACGTACATGGGGTCAGTCAGACTTTGGGCTGACCTCCTAGAATCCTGGGCCCTCCCGAAATGCGGGGGTGTACGTTACGCCACTGATAGGGCAAACATGTCCAAGTCTTAAGTTTTTCAAAATACAAAATAAATTCTTATATTAAAAGAGTTTCTTTAAGTCAAGTGTTTTTTATTTAATTGTGTGTTGTTATATTTGTTAAAAAACATGTATTTTTTTGAAATAAAAGTTTCTGTAAAAATTAAAAAATGGCACCAATGAGACGATAAAACTAACTGGCTGGAAACTGATAGCACTTATCATGTGACTATGACGTCACATGAATTTATGAACTGATTGACTGGAAACACGTGATTGCATTTATCATGTGGCTATGGATTTCATAAGAAATTCCTCAACATAGAATTTCAATATCTTCTCCTGTGAATGACCTTCCCCCAACTAAATGTCATGTAAGTGGAAATTCTTCAAATTTTTAACACACAGTCCCTGATATATTTTTTGGTTACATTTCCAGTTTCTGATTACTTATATTGACACAACTTAAATAGCTTTACCAGGTTAAGTTTCTTCAAAATTTTATGTATTGACTTTTATATAATTATGATTTATTTTTCAATTCCCCTTTTTGCTTGCTAAAAATAAATTTTCAAGGAATTTTGTGTGTATATAAATATTAATTTTTCTAAAAGTTCAATCAGCTCTAAAAGTTTCTTAGCAACTACATCCATTACGTTAGACTAAAGTTTTTCAAACGCGGGTCTCGATATTTAAAAAAAAAAGAATTTCTTTTATTTAAATTTACTGGAAATTTTTTACTTTCTAGGAAGTTAAAATAATATTACAGAAGCCACTTTTTTCCTCACAAAAAATTTGAAAGGATATTCTCAGCAGTAACATTTCTGAGAATTAAAATGAGTAGAAAATTTAACCATATTTCTTTTATTTACAATAAACTTATTCTTTTTTTTTTTTAAAAAAAAATGTAACGATAGTTTTTCTCATTTGAAAAGCATTTTTATAAAGTTGCTTTAAAACTTATTTAACAATAATTTTTTCTCCATTCTATTCATCACACAATTTCGAGTAAAATAATTTTTTTTTCGCTGCTGAACAATTTTAGTGGAATCCAAAACTATTTTTTTTCCAATGTAAATTGATAACGAGTAATAAAATATCTTTTTAGATTAATTAAATTTGCAACATATTTAAAACATAACATTATCTGTTTCGGGATATCTTATGAGAAAATAAATTTTTTTTATCCCTGTTTTATTTTTTATGAATACTGTAATACGGAAAATATTCGAAAAATGAGGCATCTTAACTCTTTAAAGCACTTTAATTTTTTTCCAGACTGTTATTAGTGTGCCTCATGTCTTTCGAATAAATACAAACAAAATGTTTCGTTTTTTATTTTTTTTCTTCAGACAAAAAAAAGGCATTTAATTTTATTGAAGAATATATTAGATGTCTTTGAAAATGCTCTCTTTTTAAGTAACAATTTACATAAAACTGTTTACCAGTTAAGAAGGGCTTTTTTCCTTCCAACACTAAACCATTAACTGAATCAGATCTTTAGTAGCTCTAAATTCGAGAAGGAAAATTCAGGGGGTAATTTAGCCTGCAATTTAATGACAACAAATTCATACCACCACATACTATGATCTACCAAATCTGTAAAATGTGCAGTGGATATTTCATACATTTTTTTCTGTTTGATTTGACTTTTAATAAACGTTGCATTAGAGTTTTTAGCGATGGGCCTCGTAACTTTTAATCGGTCAAGTGATGAGGATGATACTTCAACTGACATTCCACTCACCAAACTTTCCGACCATGTCAACGCGAGGGCTTTAAACCTCGATAGATTTAACGGGAGCCAGCCACTCTACTTTGCGATTTTTTCGTTGGTGTAATGGATATCAATGAGAAATACATATTTTATCGGGAAAAATATATATAAGTTATGTAAATAATAGAATTAAGACTATTATTGATGTAAACAGTGTTGAATAGAATTCACAATCGAGGCACTTTTTTCATACAGAAAAATATCAAAACATTAAATTCTTGTAGTTATAACACGTGTTACGTAACACATTTTCCATAAATATCAACTGTATCTTTCAAAAGGTCCCCTGGAGAGTGAGTGAATGCGAGTATTTATGGTCGCACTCTAAGGCTATTGGTAACGAACCTCATAATTTTGAACCATGGTCAAGTGACGAGGACGACACCTAAGCACAGGCATCTCCCTCTCCTAACTTTCATATCAGATCCAACGGGAGGACGTTTAAACTTCGACACATTTAACATACATCGACCTCCTTCCTCTGTACGGCGGGTCTTCAGCGGTATTAGGCTCGAACTCATGACACACCAGCCAAGAATTCGTAACCATAACGACTGGGTTACTGCGGGCACACTTAATCATAAAGTTCACGTGGTCAGAAAACGTGCTGTGTAACACATATCCAATAAATATCAACAGCATCTTTCAAAAAGTCCCATATACAACTTCCCATATGTAAATATATAAGGCATATTATTATTTATCAATCACACAAATGCTGTCCATCATTAAAATTTAAAAATATTCAATAACTGCACAACTTTTCATTTTAGCATGCACCGTAAAAATTCCTTTTAAGATTTTGGTAGACGAATTGTAGAACATATTTTTTGCAAAACAGAAGAAAGATGAACTCAAAGAATAATGAGACTAAAATTCAATTGTTTAAAAACGCTCTAGTGGAATCTAAATATATAAAACTAATATTTTAATTATATAATTAAAAAGTTTTCCGTTCGGATCGTATTTTTTAACACTTAAATATGAAATGAACTTCAAAGAATGTTTCATGAGACAGACACATTCACTCTCAACTTTTAATCGATGAACTGAAAGCACATTAGCGATTGCCACGGGTATAAAGCAAAAAAGAAAAGAAAAAACCCGAAGAAATGGATTGCCCTCAATTACTGACTATTAACAAAATGCTAGGATCAAATGAATTTTGAAAGAATTTCATGGACTGGTTTTTGTGATGCTGCGTTATTAACTCCAAAGAAATGGATTCATCCGGTAGAGAGATAATTTTAGAAATGTGACCTCGAAAAAATGAGTTCGATATCACAGAATTGAAAAATTTACGGAGGTTCAATAAAATAAAGGTGAGATAAATCGGACGAAACATTACTGTAACGAATTCTACTGGGACAAACATTCTATCGTGAATTGAACTCGATTACATATTTAACGAACAAAAGCGACATAGAAAATTGATTTTTGTAGATGTTGATGAAAATAATTAGTTACGTGATGTAATTGTTTTTAACTATTATATCGCGTTGTTTATTATTATCATTTAGCCCGTATTAAAAAGATGTTTTATTTCATG
>BMAV01022581.1:123130-141694 GCA_019973955.1 Trichonephila inaurata madagascariensis
ACATGAAGTATCCAGTGAAGAGGATGGATAATGATCAGTGTATTATAAAAATGATGGATAAACCACCCCGCAACGACATAGAATACCTTAAATTATTTTGAATATTTTCGAATGTCTAACTGAACTTTAACTAGCGCTCCTCAACTGACAGACAATGTCTTAATTTTTAGACCAACTCAAAATTCAAAAAATATGTGTGACTCGCGTAAATGAGTGCAGCGTTATCAGTTTGCAGAACGGAAGTTATTAGCACAACAAACAGTAGCGTGACGAGGCGACGCTTTCAGATAAATTTTCTCCCACGCAATATCTTAAGTGTAATGCAATTATCACGCGCGATAAGACGGTTGCGTGTTGCCACATCAACATGACAGGCCTTTCCCATTAAATGAGATTGGGCTCAAGTGCTATGAAATGAATTATATGATCCCATCGGGAAATAATTTCTATTTCTTCTTAGGCCATTGTTCTGAGTTTGATATGGAGTGTGATCGCATCGATGCTTGGTGAATTAATGTCCTTTTTATGAATCGTATTTATGGTCATGTGATCTGTCAGGTATATCCCCCCTTCTCATCTTCAAAAGCAGGGCAGTTTATTTTAATTAAGTTTAGAATGACCTTTTTAGTTTTCATTTTATTCTTGATTGGAGTTGAGGTCACTGTGCAAAAACAATTACAGGTGATGTGTGTGTGTGGGAATAGTAATTAATATATTTATGAGTGAGTGTATGTTAACGTCACACTATAAAGAAACACGAGGGCTACTGGTGACGGACCTCGTAATTTTGAACCATGGTCAAGGGACGAGGACTCGTGTTGGCCCCTTCTTCTCTCCGAACTTTTACACCCCTCCAAACAGGAGGACATTGAGCCTCAATAGATTTGACGTGCATCAGCCACCATACACAGCGGGTCTACAGTGGTACTAGGTTCGAACTCATGGCGTGGCACGGTAGCCTAGTGGTCAAGGTAACGGACTTGTTGCCTACGGTTTTCAGCTACTTTTTACCATTTATATGATTTATTTATTACACGC
This sequence comes from Trichonephila inaurata madagascariensis, assembly GCA_019973955.1. Lineage (NCBI taxonomy): Eukaryota > Metazoa > Arthropoda > Arachnida > Araneae > Nephilidae > Trichonephila > Trichonephila inaurata. Next base: position 124,169 of record BMAV01022581.1, read on the forward strand.
TGAGTTACGCGCTTTAAAAATGAGCATAACATTTTTTGTATTTCTTCGTTCCTTCACCAAAATTTCTGATAATACCTCGACTAACGCTACTCCGACCAACGCGAACTCGGAGTTAAGCGATTTTCAAATCTTGTCGATTCGTCTTGTTTTAGGAAGGGGGGGGGAATGGTAAAATTTGTGGCACTGGTAATGTGATTGACGAAATTGTCTATCTTTCCAGGCAAATAAATTTAGAAGTTGACGGCGATGATGTTCAAGAACTACTCGATTCCCACAATCAGGAGCTCACAATTGATCAGCTCACAGAAATGCCTGAGCAAGAGCCAGGCATAGAAGAACTTGAGTCTTAAGATCCAGTTCAATCAGAAGATTGAATGACGGTTGGGAATTCGGCAGGTCTCAGTTCAGTTGAAACAAGTAATATAAAAAAAGAATTTTAAAGACAATTCCTACTTAGGTCAACAAAGAAAATTTTTATTTGAGTTACTTTTTATTAAATAATTACAATTAATATAAATATGTATTATGACAGAACCACAATATTAAGTGGCAAAATAGAAAGCGATTTTCCTAGCAATTTCCCATTTTTCTTTCTATATAAGGTGTTGGACTACTGTTACTATTTATTCATTGATTATTCCAATAAAATAGTATAGTAAGAAAGATATCACATTTTCAGAAATTAGGCTACCCCAGGTGAAATTCGAACCCACGACCTTCAGATTAGAAGTCCCAACTCGCTATGTATTGCGCTACATGGACACAGAGAACGATTTTTCTTTTTTATATATGGTGTTGGACTATTATGTTTGTTACTATTTATTCATTAATTAAAAACTTAATTATTGATTTAATTAATGAATTAATATTTGAACTGTATTAACATCGAGTGTCATCCACTACAAGTTTTAAAAAATGCACTTGAACATGAGTGAACGAATAAAAAGCATTTTACTAACGATTGAAAATTTGAACAAGATATATACATATAAACAAATACATATAGGGAGAGTGTGAACTAATAGTAGGAATTGAAAAAGGTTAACAAATTTTAGAAAATATAGACTCTAGCGATAAGAATATTTTTTCCTACAAAATAAGGAATAAAAAAAATGATTAGCATTCTAGGAAGAAATTTCGTGAGGGATAAGAAACTTCCGAGCCGACTGACTACCTTGTTAGATTTTATGAAACCTTCCACATCAAAATAACAAAACGGCTTGCGATTTTGTATTTGTGTTATCAAAGGTTTCATCAAACATTTTTTTTTTTCTAAATTATTATTTTCTTTCGTCTCCGGCCCACAATAAAATAATTTATATTTATATGTGAAATCATAACCCGACTTCCACGATTATCTCTCAGTCCCAGTAATCCCGTAAGTTCGGGGTATTACTGTACTTGAAAACAATTAAAAAACGGACACTTAAAACTTAATTCCGCGAGCTGACTCCCATACCTGTGTATGCACACTTCAACAAGTCGTACATACAAATTTAACTGGCATATAAAAAGACACAAATACGAAATGGCAGAATATTAATATTAATGCACTAAATAATTAAGTTTGCTGATGGATAAGATAAAGATGTCAATGACTGATTGCATTCTGAAATTATCAGATAGTGGTACCAGACACAAAGCTTAAAATATTGGCGTGCAGATTTATTTCGACAGTTCTACGTAGGAGGCATCTCGACGTCTGGGAAATCAAAGTTATAGTTATTGTTTTTTCACCCTTAAGTGTAGGACAGATTTTTTAAATAAAAATTTTATACATAACTCTTGCAGAACGAGATAATACTGGCACATTTATAATTATTTATGGAGTTTGCGAGTATAATTGAATGTCCGTTGTAATTAAAATATGTATTTCTTGTTGTAGAGAATTAAAATGCAAGTGGACGCGGAAAAAGATATCAATCCCACACAGAAAAAGAAATTAAAATAAAATGAAACTCGATCAAAATTGTGCGTTAGTACTAATTCTAAAAATGATTCTGATTGAAATGCGATAAAAACTACATGCAAGATAAAAATTCTATTAGTCACAAATACATAGAAACTATGAATCATTTTTTGGTCAAATTTCGTTTTAAAAAGGAGTCACATACTTACGTTTTTTTTTTTTTTTTTTTGCTGCTATCAATCACAATCATAGCTGATAAGATAAACACATTCCACCTCAGGAGTTGAAATATAAATACAGATTCTTGAACACACACTTTAAAAAATATATGTACTGTGAATCACAAAAAATAATAACAATTTGAAAGAAAAATATAAGTGTCAAGTTGTTTAAAGTTTAAGGATTTCTTTATTGTATGTAGAGATAATGGATGAGACAAAAATAATAATTTCGTAGATAAAACCGAGTAAAATTTATTATTAAGCTATTTTACATTTGAAACGAATTTTTCACTCAGCTATTATCAAAAATAAATAAATAAATTCTAACAAATAAATTTATAACGCACGGTATTTTAAATAAAGAAATTCGGTAGAATAACAATAAAAATTAAGTTCGTTAAACTTTCAGAGCATCTAATAAAAACATATTGTCTACGCGGTGGCGTAACGGAGAATATCACGGCTCCCCTGCAAAGTCAGATTTTGATTCTCAAGCCGCATCTTACGAAGAATAACAAAGCCATAAACCCTTGGTCCCCTCCAGAAACTTGCCTCCTCCCCACATTGCGGATGTGCGGGCATTTACATAACACCAGTGTTTCTACGACATTTTCTAAGAAAAAAATCAGGAAGCATTCCGTTTTACACACCATCACACACACTATAACAGGAAGAGCGGCATACTAAGAAGGAATTTTCCTGAATGAGTCGAAGTTGTAAGCATATGCAGATTCTTAATGATAGAATATGCAAAATATTTACTTTTGGCGACCTATAACGGATTAACTGCAGCTACAGCGCATTGCAAAGGAGTATCCGAATGGAGAGAGAATAACACAGATGACATTTCAATGTTAAAGCATAACTTCCATGCGAATGTAATTTCATCGACCCTCGAGGACTGTACCAATGCCTTGCATATGGATTAACGAACAGAATGAGTAGATGTCAGTCTTTGAGAGAAGACGTGGAATTCGACTTAAAGAAAAAGGACGATCAAATCTCAAGATTGCTCAACACACACATTTGTCTAGGACAATGCTACTACTCAATAATATTGTAGAAATGCGTGGGACATGGTCGTACAAACAGTCAAGAAGGTAGAGGTCAACCAATAGCGACGACAGGACGCGAAAACAGTTATTGCCGGCGCTCACAGATCCCGATGAGTCCTTATCAACGATCCAACATATAACCGATACACCACTGACTACAAAGACATCGATATGCTACTAAACGAATGGGCTCTGAGGGCACGGAGGCCATAGAGACGACGACTAGCACTTTTACCATTGCATATCAACAGGAGCGTTTGCACTGATACCGGTGCATTACATCTAGAATCTCACAAATGAAATCGAATTGTTTTCATGAATAGTCCCTTTTCAAATTCAGCCCCGATGACCAATGAAGACGTATCAGTAGCCGTCCAAGACGGTGAAGTGAAACTAACCTGGCGATCAAACGCCACGTAGCCCAATAACCAGGAGTTATGGTACATGTGCCATTTCCTTTGATAGCCGCCGGACTCCTTTAGTTATCGACTATGACACCCATACTACACGATGATGGGTCGACAAGATTCTACGCCCCATACTGTTGTCTTTTCTTTCACAGAAACCAGGCTAACACTTTAACCGAATAATTCCCTGCCACACGTCGTTCTACTGTTTGTATCGTGTTTCTCCAAAACTTCCTGGTCAGCGCGATCACCTGATCTCTTTCTAATAGATCATGTTCCTGATCAAAGGAGCAGATGTCTTCAATAGTCCTTTTACCCGCTGATCTGACTCGCCAGTTGAAAAGTGTATGGCAGGTAGTTCCACAGGAGGATATTTGTCAATTCTACGAGTCAGTACCCAGCAGGATAGCAGCTTGCATAAGTGTCCGAACCGGGGCAACATATTATTTTGTTTGCTCTTGTAGATGTATTCTTTCTCTCCCTGATTTAAACAGTATTAGGGCTCCCCTGCAAAGTCAAATTTTGGGCTCCAAGCCGAAATACGTACTAGGGCGTCAGGCAGACTTTGGGCCCCCGCGATGTGAGGGTTGTGGGGATGTAGGTTACATCACTGATTATGTCAACCGATTTTTGTCCAATTCGGATAACTCCTTGGTGAGTCGCTTTTAATGTTCTAGAAAGTTTTATCACTGCCTGAAGAATTAAATACGTCATTTTAAATGTAAATTCATTTGTTGCTATATATATAAACAAAACTGTAAGAAAATTCACTCCCCCCCGGTAGGATGAAATATACAGAAAATTATAATTAGGCTTATATACAAATATTTTCTCTACGAATAACATGCGAAGAATTTCTACGAAATATATAATCTTAAATCCATTTGAATCAAACGAATTCATGTAAGAAGAATTTTTATTAGGCAAAAGTATATAAACAAAAAAATATTTAATTTCAAAAAGCATAGCATTCTTTCGCATCTCCAATTACTTTGCATTCCAGAGAAAAACATAATTGCGCAGAAAAAGATTTCTTCTATATTCTCTCATTCTCGATATTAAAATTTCTTTCAATAATATTTATCCCATTTTTTTGTCTCTTAATAGAAATAATTCTGTAAGTAGAGAGGAAAAAAAAAAAATTCCGGAAAAAATTGCATCTCTGTCTATAAAAGCTATAGTAATTTTTTTTCAATTAATTTTTATAAACTAAATCTGCATTCCAAGAAAATTTTAGGAAATATTTAACTCATTTTCCAAGTAATGAATCAAAATTACCGTTAAAGCAGTAAGAAAATTGAAAATTCACTAAATCTCCCCATTACAGTCTAGAAACTTGAAACAATGTTTTTAAAAAAATGCTGAAAATGTATATAAATATACACACTATTAAGAAATCTACAGGCCCTCGATACTAAAGTACTCCTTTATAATTAAATATATAAAAAAAATTCTCTAATGTTATTTTCATTCCTTTTGCTAAAAGCCCGTTTTATCACTTATTTAAATAGTTTATAATAGCATGTACAAGGTGATTGTAATTGAAGTTTTACTTTAGGGAAAAAGAAACAACTGTGGTCACAATGGCTTGCAATTTGAACTAAATAAACTTGAAAAGAGAGAAAACTATATGGCATAAGAAAAAAAGTTCCAAAGTATATCAATAGATAGTGTAGTAAGCGGCATAATAAAAATAGATTCGGCTACAGGTAGCATTTTGAATAGAATTGTGACGGCTTTGGGTTGAGTTGCACATTAAATCAACTGCAATGCTCAATGTGCAGAATTGTTTCAGTTTTTGAAGAAAAAAATGATTTCCGAGTCATTTAGCAGTTGTTGTGGTTAGTAAAAAGCTCATCCACACCACAGCAAGGTCGTATCATACTGGATGGGAAAAAAGTCGGTATTTAATTGTCCTTCAGCCAACATCCACATAAAAAGTAACAATGAAAACGTCGATGAATATTTTTCTCTTCAAGTGTGTTAAAACTTGACGTCATTCTGAGCAGAGATTTCTTTGCACTGTATCACATTATCAACCAATCAAATCGCGTGAGAATACGTTGTTCGTATAAACACCACGTGCATGCCCTCCTATATCAAAACCCCTTTCTCCGACAAGTGAGAACAATAAACGTATTAGGATAATTACAATCCAGCGACAGACACAAGCAATGGACAAAAACGTGTGTTAGTTCTTAAAGTTGCAAACTGCAGATCAACATTCATTACACTGTCTCTATATTCTAATTCAACAGACAGTGTACACACAAACAAATCCTGATTAGCGTGTATCACAAATGAGTTCAAAAAACCCAATTTTGATCACATGTGTAGCTGCTTATCAATGCAGCAAGCCAAGCGTACAGAATTGACTTATCTATGCTCACGTGCAAAGGATACAGTTTATTTGAGCAAACGGAGCACATCTGAGACACGACAATAGGAATAACGAGTGGTTTGATAATAACAGATAACACACAAATCGAATACGCAGTGTAGAGTTAAAATAGTCAAGAGCAACAAACAAAAGAGTCAAATATTGAGGGAAGCACATTACACCAGTGCACCTGAGTGAGCGTGGTGGCTTATAGTGCAAGAGTCAATTTTGGCTAAATTGGGCCAAGTACTCTCGTTTCAAGTATAAAAACCTATACCTATACCATTGGAAACATACCTTATACCATTGGAAACCTATACCATACCTATACCATAAACCTATACCATTGGAAATATACCTATAATATTTCTAAAATATCAAAAACAAAATTTTAAAATACAAGGTAAAAACATTGTAAAAGGTCAGAATCAGTGGCGCACGCAGGAATTTTTAAAGAGGGGGTGGGTCCAGGGTCGAAAGCCCACTATTCTCGTATCATGCTCCAATACGCCGCCTCACATATCGTCGGCCTAATTATCAGACTGCGTAACTTCACCGGTGTTACTGATTTGATATAGGAGTGCAACGCGCCAAGCGCTTTTTGGCGCGATTCCTTAATCCTTTTGTTTTGTCTACACCATGCCTCAGTGAGCGCTCCGCTTTTAATTTATTCCTCGATCAGTGTAATCATTTTTTTTATTTCATAATAAAACTAGATTTCGAAGGGAGAGGTGGTGGTAAGATTTTAACATAAAATAAATACAACAGAAAGAAATATTAATGTATTACACTTCCAGATATAAATTATTTACACTATTTTAAGCGTTCATTACACAAAATTTGTAACAATGTGTTACTTCTGTTGAGCAGAGATCCAGCGAGAAAAAAACAAACAAACAAAAAACTAACACTAATATACGTTATCCCCATGGCAACCACATTATAGCACGATAAAAATATCAAAGTAAACCATATTGTAATATTATCGCCTATCTTGGCAAACATGAACAACTTGGCGCCAAGCCATACTGTATCAAATTAGCATCCCAGATGGAGTTACGCAGTTTGATAATTAGACCGACGATATTCTTTTGATTTTGTCGATTCTCGAGAACAAAAAGCAGTAAAAAATTAATTATTGAATAAATAATTAGCATTAACTAATCAAATTAATTATTAATAACAAACACATAATTAAATTTTACGTATTTTTATACATAGGATTATAATCAATCAAAAAAAAAAAAAAAAAAAAGAAGGGCTACGGGGCACGGCCGAACCTGGGGGTCCCCCCTTGAATGTGCAACTGTTGAGAATAAAACCAGAAATACTGCATATAAATCCAATCTTATAAATAAATTTGATTTGATTTTAATATGCATCCCATTGTGAAGCAACACTAGGGGCTATTGGCGACGGTCCTTGTAATTTAAAGCCACGATACAGCGATGAGGACCTTAACAGCGGTAGAACTTTGAACTTCGACAAATTTAAAGAACATTAAGTCCCTTTGCACGGCGGGTATTCAAAGGTACTAGATCGATGATAACATCGGCAACGAGTTCATGACCATGACTACTCGGCCATCGCGCGGTCACAATCTTATATATAAAATCAAATAACTTAAATGGAGGTTTTCACCAGTAAATCAGATAAAGTAAAAATGAATGATTTAAATAGATGTCAAACGAAAATGATGGAACACGGGTCAATCAATCAAGATGTGACGCACTGTTCTGCAAAAAGGGAGGATCCTCACCGAATAATAGATGCCTTTGCGTAAAGCGGGAATGTCCAAAGCGAAGGCGAATCAGTTTGACATCAACTCTTTGCACTGGAATTAGAGGACATGCTCTATTGACAAAAATGCAGCACAAGAAATTGGAGGGCACCAACAATAACGCCTATAGAGGCATATTAAGTTCAAAAGTAAGATTTATAGGAATTGAAAATTATTTACAGATATGTGTTTTGTTTGAATACAGCTTAGTTGTTTGGGGGATGCCAAAATATTTTTTAAAAATTAATTACATTGTTAGATTCAGAAATTCAGTAGATGTAGAGCTGAAATTGTGTATTTTTTTGTTTCTCTCCCTTTTTTTTTAATGTTAGCAGAGCTACTAAAAACTTTAAAACTTCATTTTACTGGTATCTTATCGTATATACCACATCAATTTGCACTAAATACGTTATTATATCTGAAAAGTCGTTAAAAATTTGTACATGAAAGTGCTAGCACCATACCGTCATGGTGAGCCAGCCGTTAAAAATATAAGTTTAATAAAAATGCAACGAAATGCAATAAAATTGTCGTTCGCAAATGTTTAATGATGCAATTTTATGCCCATGAGATCTAAATAAGCCACCAAGTCTACAAATTTTATTGAATTGATATTTATTTAGATGTAAATATAATACCATACTGCTTTGGTAAAACATCTGACAGTCAATGAGAGCTACTTTGTCACACGGTAGACAAATTTTAGAGGGGTGTTATTTTGTTTCTTAATAACAGCCAGATGATAAAATAAAAATGTAACATAATGAATCTTTCATTTTATTATTATTTTATATTATTTAAATGTATTAATTTAAAATTTTGCTAAAATTCATAATTTTATATTTTTAATTCAAAGAATAATAGCTATATACATCACGCAAGCAACGAACATATAGTGCCATAAAATCTAAGAATTTATTTTGAAACTATATATTCTATTAAAAATACTAAATCTAAATATAATGTGTGCTTCATTCTATTTTAAAGTTTAAAAGATTTATTAATTTAATTTTAATGCTATTGTTCGTATATTACAAGCAAACATAACCGACGTAAATAAGAGAAATCATAAAACTCTCTTCTAAACACAAATGTAAAATAAATCACTACAAATCCTAATATTTCAGACTACGATCATTATATGTGATGATGAGATTAAAGAAAAGCTAAAGAGATAGAAAATATGAGTTGCATATTAGAAAAAAAAAGGTATGCGAAATACTTTTAAGCTGAATTAACTAGATAAACTGAGATAAACGAATAAACTTGTCATGGAGAAGTTGCAGAATTTCGTGTATTGACGAGTATACACGTCATGCGTAAAAAAATAATAACCATTGACTACTTAACTTGTAATTTTTGAGAAAAACAAAACACATTCTTAAATTTTAAGGTGTTAAAAATGTTTCGAGGCTAGGCCGAAGTAAAACAAATAAATAAAAAAATCTGAAATATTCAAGATCAACTCATGCGTTCCCATATGCACCGTATGAAACAACATATAACTTCGCATAATGAATTTATTGATGTGCGATGATGATATTTTTTAGATGTTAGCCTAAAAGGGGCAAAGGAAGAAGTCAGAAAGTTGATTTATGATAGGGCTCCATCAGGTATGGTGAACCATGGGACAAATGCGTGACGCCGACCAGGCACTGAGTCCATTGATAGCTCTGCTGGCCCAAAGTTACTTAGCTATTAAGTGGTGCGAATGCCAATTGTTTGATGTTAGAACCACATGCTGACATTAGAGTAATAACTTAATGTCATATTGCCTATAGAATAGCTACTTTAATGGTGTGGGAAAGGTAAGGATGCTTTCTGATAAGAGGACTGTGATCAATTTCCTACAGCACCTCACCAGAAATTACTTAGTGTCAAGACAGGTAGATGATATTTTGTCAGTAAAGTAGGAAGGAAGTCAGTGTGTGTTTAGGTCTCTCAGTTTGGAAATTTTGACGGTCAGTCACTAAAATTCTTAGATATCCATAAAACCTACGGTTGGAAGAGCCGTCGGCTTCATGAGCCAAAAAACCAAACTAAATTACTTTATAGCCCCATAAATAGACCCCAAGTACAATAAGTGTTATTAATAAAATTGGGCATTTTATAAAATAAACCCATCTTTTTGATCCAATATTTTAACAGCGACCCTCACTTTGTGATTTACGAGTTTACACGTCCTGAAGAAGTTGCGATTTTGTGTATGATTTGTGTGAAAATTAGTGACCATTGGCTTTTTAATAGGTAATTTTTGAGAAACACAAAACATACTCTTAAATTTCAAGATGTTTAGAACATTTTGAGACTCATGCGTCCTCGTATGCACCGGCTGAAACAGCAAATGAGTTCGCACAACTAATTTATTTAGTTGCGATGATGTTTTTTAGATTTTAGCCTAAAAGAGGTTAAGGCAAAAGTCGTCAAGTGGATTTAAAATAGGGTTCATTCAGTATAGTCAGCCATGAGACAAATGCATGACGTCGACCAAGCACTGAGCCCATCGACAGCTGTTGGCCCGAAGTTATCTAGCTACCGAGTGATTACACTTGTTATAAACGTAAGATTCAGAGAGGAATCGCGTTACTGTGTATTACTAGAGCCATTATGTACGAGTATAGTACTTGTTTTGATGTATACCACTCCACGGGAGGAATTTAAATTCTTACCTTAATATGCATTTAATTTTTCTTACGTTTTTCGAGTAATATGTGTGCAATATTTGTTTATACGTTAACCAAATAAATAAATATCAGCAAAAAAATTTCCACTTTTTTTAAAATAAACTCAACTTTTTGATCTAATATTTACACAGAGACACTTGCTTTGTGATTGAAGAGTATACTCGTCATCGCTCGATTTCCGTGTCACACACAGTTGCACGCTCTCAAACGGGGATGCCACAATTAACTAGTTAATCTTTGATCTAAACAGGAAAAAAACATTGAAACGGAAACAAAATAGCAGTCATTGATGGGAGTTATTAAACCTTTGACATCCCAATCGAACAAACAGATTAGAAATATTTGACAACTGTCCCCACAACACAGCACTCAATAAAATTGCACGAGCAACCTTGAAATTAAAAGATAGGTAAATCAAAAGTTAAGTACTTGAAATTTTTTGATGCTAATTTATTACGACAACACGAGATAAAGATCCAGACACAGGAAAAATTACGCCACCTCTCATTAAAGTTATTATGCGGTTTTGGAGACCAGCCATTTCTTCCCCTATGGGTTTGAATACAGTTTCAGGAAATGAACAGGTGATGTTTGAATGAGGGTTGTTTAACGTTTTCTTTTTTTCTCTTCATCCCGTAGCACCTCTATTGTTTGTTGAAAAAAAAATTATGTTGGCACCAGACACACAGGCTGTTCCTCGTTCTGTAGTCACGTGAATTACGTTCAATTTATGATGAAGTTCGACCTTCAGTGGAGCTTATATGTCCTTTTGTTCTTTTTTCCTCCCTTGTCCACGCCAAAGTGATTACGGTCGAACCAGAATGAAGGAGGTAATAGTACCGAATGATACAAAATTGATAGTATAAAGTTTTAAAAGAAATTTTATGACCTTTGGGTAAAATATGAGTCTTTTATAAGAGGGTAAAAGTAATTTTTTTTGCGGAATGGAGTAAGAAATAAAAATTGGGTCAATTCAAATAAAGTCGATAAAAGCAAAAATTTAGGTTTTGACTCAACTTTCAGACACGTGATACAGTGGTACCTAGATTTGGATACATTATTCGTTCATATGTCAACGCTCGATATTTCGACAATTTCCAAGTTTCCGAACACATTTTTTCAGTTTATCGTACGAGAAATTAATATTTGGAAGAAGTAACGAATAAATGGATTTGTGTACAAATCATTACATATTTTTATTCATAGAACCTTTCGTCTTACATTTTACTTATAAAAATATTAACCATTTTTTTAATTTGATGTTTAATTAATTGCCACATTAGTTATTTCCTTTTGACTTTAGGGTGATGAAAATAAAAAAAATAACTTGTCCAACGATGATAGAGGCTATCATTTCTCCTCCATAAATCTTTCTTTTTAAAGCGATTCATAATATTGCTCTTAAAGATATTGATCGCGTACCAAAATCAATAATTTACTTTCTATTTCATTATGTAACTAAATTCACGTTTTTCTAGCGCAGCAAGATTTTTTTTTTAATGCCATATGTTTAAATTATTCCCTTTACTTTATAATTTCTTTCTAAAAATACAGAACATAAATAATTAAAAGAAATACGAAACTCGGCAAAAGCAATTTATGAATATCAGAAAATAGTTTCTCCCTTTTGAACTAATTTTGTAACATCCTTGTGTGTTCTTGCATTAGAAAACTATCGAGTACCTCAAGAATTAATTCGAATATTTATCAACGAAAACTGAATCTGGCAAAAACACTGAATAATAAATATATTCTTATAGTTTTTATTAGCGGCAAAAGTCTTTATTCTTGGATTTCTTATGTTTTTCTTTGTATAAAAATTAAATGGTATAAATAGATTTAAAATCCCCTACAGTATTCATGGGATTATTATATAAGAAAAGAGAATACTAAGTACATATTTGAATCCGTGATGTCTCAGATTCCAAATTAAAAACATACATTAACTTACTGATATTAAATTTATTTTTATACAAGTTCTGAATAATTAATATAAACAAGTAATATTAATTAAGTTTAACTAATGAATTAACATCAAGTGTCCTCCACTACAAGTTTAAAAAAATTATTTGAACTTGAGTGGATAAATAAAAAGTATTTTATTAATAATTGAAAATTTGAACAAGATATATACATATTGTCGGCCTAATTATCAGACTGCGTAACTCCACCGGTGTCACTGATTTGATAGAGGAGTACAACGGGCACGATTCCTTAATCCTTTTGTTTCGTCTACGCCATGCCTCAGTGCGCGCTCCACTTTTAATTTATTCCTCGATCAGTGTAATCACTACTTTTTTTTATTTCGTAATAAAACTACATTTCGAAGGGAGCGATGGTGGCAAGATTTTAACATAAAATAAATACAACAGAAAGTAATATTAGTGTATTACACTTCCAGATATAAATTATATACACTATTTTAAGCGTTCATTACACAAAATTTGTAACAATGTGTTACTTTTGCTGAGCAGAGATCCCACGAAAAAAACCAAAAAAACTAACACTTATATACGTTATCCCCATGGCAACCACATTATCGCAAGATAATAATATCAAAGTAAACTATATTGTAATATTATCGCCTATCTTGGCGAACATAAACAACAACTTGGCGCCTAGCCCTACTGTATCAAATTAGCATCCCAGATGGAGTTACGCAGTCTGATAATTAGACCAACGATATATAAATAAATAAATATGGGGAGAGTGTGAACTAATAGTAGGAATTGAAAAAACATTAAATATGGAATGGTTTACTCAACTGAGCTCTTATGAAGTAAATATGATAATAAATATTATCATATTTATCTGGGATCTATTTTATGAATGTCTTCCAGTGGGTAACACTAAGGAATCATCCTCCGAGCTTTATTTAACCACATTTGCCTTCCGTAATTCTCTCTTATCCTCTGATTATAATCTAATCATTCTTTTATTATCCTCTCATACTTATTAACAACACTGCTAAGTTTTTATGAATTTTTTCTTCGCAAGCATCATGTTTCTTTGACAAAGCGGAACATCAAACAATGTCGCAAAGTAGGTTAGTTAAAGGGAAAAGTGCGTGAGAACCTGCTACAGATCATAATGTGATAATTAGATCATAATTTTGTTAGAAGAAGTTTGAGAAACTAACGTTTCTATAATTTGAACAATTAATAAATTATTTATATATAGAGCGTACATTGAAACCTCTAGCTCTAAAGTTTCAAATTTTAAAGAAATTATATCTACATATGTATCTCGCGTCAAAAAATTAACAAAAAAAGTTGAAGAAATGAAAGATAACTAACTCTCATACATAATAATCTTTAAATAAAAACAAAAACCTTTCAAAAATTACTTAAAATCAAAATTTAGTAAGTCTGAACAAAATGAATTGTTCCTTTATATATTCCTTTCTATTCAATATTTCCGAATACAAAAATCAATAAGATACATATGAAATTCCAAAATTCTGTTCTAATCACTTAAAAAAGCATAGAGAAATATTCCTGGAAATCATTTCGCACAATAATACATGGTATTAAAGCAGCTATGTTTAGACTAAACATTTAGTATATACTAGAGAGTGCCAAAATATTTAATTCAAGTACATTATCTTAGATTTGAATGTAACTAAATGTGTCTGGATGCTTGCGGCTCTATCCATTTTAAGTATGCAGACACTTCTCATCCATATGTTCATCTAGCCTTTAGGTATAAATGAACTTAATTGCCCTATATATTCTGATTAACATATTTATTAATAGTAAGAGACTCCGCTGTTTGCTTTAGGAAAGCTGGTAAGCGCCAACATAATACAGAATAATAAATCATTTCATATAGCACTCTGATATAATTATTATAGTCATTTGTTATGTATTTCGAAAAATTGTTTTAAATATTGTTGGTTGTACCAATACATAATCATTACTTACGCAAACTATGCTCTTGGATATATATAATTAAAAATATACTACAATTACATACATCAATGTATCTTTAAAATTAATTGTTTTAAGTCAGAATATTTTTACAAGACTAAAGAAAAATACAATTTTAAAAGGAAATAATACATAAATACAAAAAAAAATACTTTAAATAATTACACAAGATATTTATTATTTGAATATTATATATTTAATAATGAAGACCCACTGGTCGAGTTGTAGCGTATCTTGCTTCCACACCACAGGTCCGGGCTCTATTCCCGCGCTGGACAAGGTCGACTAAGCCTTTCATCCCTACTGCAGAGGGTCGATAAATGAGTACCAAGCTTGTTAGGGGATTTAAACACTGGGGGTCTCGCTTCAGACTGACCACCTGATCGGGACATCTGCTCAAGCACCTCAGGTGGCCCTGGCCCTTATGGGGTGTTGCGTCACTGAGTTTGAGTTTATATTTAATAACGAATTATCTTATATTTACAAATCCTATATTTAATGATACATTATCCAAAATTCCCTATCCCATATTATTCCCATTTAATAATATTCTATCGTATTATTTACAAATCCGAAAAGATATCCCAATATATAATATTTAATAATATATTATCCTATCCCTTTCTAACCTATATTAACGTATATCTTATATTTAATAATATTTTATCCTATAATTACAAATCCGAAAAGACATCCCAATATAGTTGCCTTTTTAGAATGAATGGGAAAATTACAATGGATGAGATGTTTGCCCATAATTTTTTTTTTTTTAATCTGAACTACAAAAATTCGTGATAATTCTTATTTACTGATATTCATGTGCAGGCAATTTGACAGTTTTTCGTGTTAAACCTCTTTTTTTTTTACTGAAATTTTTTTTCTAAAAAAAATACATATTTTCAAGGAAAAATAAATTATTTTCTTTTTCATTACAGACATGGTTAAACACGAGAAATTTCATTTTAAATAAAAAATACCTTGAATAAATTTTGTATTAAATCTATACAAATATGGCCTTTAATAAATAAGAACTAAATCCGATCTCAAGAATTTCGTAGAAGTTAATCTCTTTCAAGCCGGAATATCAAGATGTCAAAGAAAACTGAAACAGCCGTCAAGGAAATGAGAAACTCTACTTTGCATGCTCAGGAGAGAAAATGAATCCAACGGTTTTAATATTGCCGTGAAGTATATTTCTCAGAACTTTTTCCATAATATTCAAATCGCGGAAACTCGTAACTTATTCAATGCGAAACATTTTCGCCAATGCAATAGAATGTGTTGGTTTCAGAATTCTAATGTAACTACACATCATACAGAGCAACTTTGGGCAGAATTTACAAGGTTTTTCCTTATTTTCTCCTGGGCTTCGAAGCGCTATACAGTGGGTGATCGGTTAACGAACATAATCCGTTCCAAGACTATGTTCGCTATCCGAATTGTTCGTTAACCGATCATCGATTCACCATAGACTTCTATGTGAAATCGATTAATTCGTTCTGGAGACCCTAAAAAAATGAAATCAAAACCGAAACTGATGATCTAATTTGTATGAACATTCTATTGGAATTTTTTTTTCAATAGAACTTTGAAGTTTAATAGGTAAGCAACATAATTCACAGGAGAGATGAAAACGATTTTTAGTCCGTTTCTCATATTTCACGTATTTTTACGGCGGTAGCGCGTCATCGGCACCTTATATTTTATAGTCTGCACTGTTTGAAAAAAAATAAGTATTCGCTTAATTTATTTGCCATGTCAGCAAATCCTCTCGCCCATAACTTATCAGCTGTCAGAAAATATTGATATTCATATTGAAATTCAAGTATTTAAGTGTGTATTGATTTTAGTCATAATAATTATTGAATGACCTTTAAATTCATTGTTAATTCAAGTTTCATTTAGTAATTATCAATACTAAGCATGCTTTAAACATTTCTCCTTCCAGTGATCTTATTTTTTATGCAAAATGATTACAAATGTTTAATATTAATTTTTTTCAGAGCCGAGAAGTGTTCGTTAGAATTCGTTTTGTTCATTATCCGAATATGTGTTCGTTATCCGAACAAAAAATCTTTCGTGAAAGTGTTCGTTAACCGCGATTTGTTCGCTAACCGATCTGTTCGTTAACCGATCACCCACTGTAATAAAATAACTAAAATAAATACTGCAAAAAAGAGCATTTGAAAGAATACAGAAAAAAAATCGTTTTATTTACGCCTGTTCTATGTGTGAAATCATGGTTGCATGGCGTACACAGCTCATGTGCCAAACTCTACTGAACATAGTACTATCAACGTCAGTGACAACACTTGTTATGCTTTCTGTTATCCTAAAACTTGGTCTTTTCTATAGACTAAATTTTCCTACTTTTGCCACGTGATGTAGCAGAACTACATGAAAAGACATCTTGTACTGTCAATAACGTTGACAGTACCCCGTTTGCCGGTTGGGGTGGCTTAGTTGGTTTGTCACTGGCCTTCTGTACCTCTCTAAGGATGCGGATTCAACCTCAGCCCAAGTCGGTGGATTTTTACGATGCAGAAAATCGACAGCGGCTATGTCGTATCATTATGCGGCATGAAAAAGACCCCTTGAGTGTCCGTTCGGCTTGAATGATCTCGGCAAAATTAAATTCCTAAGCACAAATTTCGTATCGGCAGAGCTCAGGTGCCTCCCTCTGGGAAAGAAACTGGGCGTCAAAATTACTTGCGGTAATTGATATCGCCTAAATGGTGCCGCACTAAAAAGTGATACCAGCACCTGGGGAATGTACTAGGTCTGCAAAGTTAAAAACCAATACACAGTCCTGTTACAGAAAAAATAGTACCATGTTGAGCAGTGTGGCAGAAACTGGACTATATCGCATTGATATACGCCGTGTAACCAAAGTTTCACATATAGAACACACACCTGTAAGGTATGTAAATAAAGCTTGGATTGTTTTTGTAATCTTTCAAATGTTCTTTTTTTTGCTGTATTCGTCTAAAGTTTTTTCATTAAAGTACTTTGAAAGCTTGGACAGAATTATGAATAACCCTGCATTTTACACATATAATAATAATAAAAAAAATAGTTTATGATACTTTAGAGGTAAATAATGTTTCTTAACTTACAACATACATAAAATTGAATACATTGTTCCCTTTACATCAGCACAA
>BMAV01022581.1:146694-161744 GCA_019973955.1 Trichonephila inaurata madagascariensis
AGAAACATGTATTTTTAAAAAAAGTTTCTTCAAAAAGCAAAAGTTCGCAACAAATAAGCGTATGAACTAATCGGCTGAAAACATGCGATTGCATTTACCATGTGACTATAACGTCACATTTATGAACTAATCGGCTGGAAACATGTAACCGCATTATCATGTGGAAATGGCATCACATGAATTTTATTCGTCAACACGATCTTTGATTGTTTAATATCCAAAATAAGAAATTTTTCTGCTATGAAATACTGATGCATGAGTAACAAAATAAAGAAAAATGAAACATTTAGTCAAAAATTTTGAGCAAGATTCAAAATCAAAATTTCTGGTCCTTGTCAGAACTGGCAACTTCCAATACAGAAAACGACTTTCATGCTAACTTTATCAACATTCACATGGCAGTCGCGTTTGAATCGTTGTTGTTGTTACTTATGCCGCCTGATCGACAGTAACATCAGATCAAGGCCCACGAAATTCATTGTGGAAAGGGCCTAGTTTTACGCCTGTCGTTAGCCGTAAATTTGAGCACCATTCAGGTGACAGTACGATTTTGCTCGGTTCTACCCCAATTTTTAGGGAGAAAACCCCTAGGTGGCTGAGGCCTCCCACCTCTCTTCCTCTTCTACCAACCTCACGAGAGGACATATCGTCGGCCTAATTATCGGACTGCGTAACTCCACCGGTATAACTGATTTGATATAGAAGTGCAACGCGCCAAGCGCATTTTGGCGCGATTCCTTTAATCACGCCAAGCAGCGGTGAAGCAAAACTCTCCCTTTTGTTTAGTCTACGCCATGCCTCAGTGCGCGCTCCGCTTTTAATTTATTCCTTCGATCAGTGTAATCACTATTTTTTTTTATTTCATAATAAAACTAGATTTTGAAGGGAGAGGTGGTGGCAAGATTTTAACATAAAATAAATAAAACAGAAAGTAATATTAATGTATTGCACTGTAATGTTATCGCCTATCTTGGCGAACATAAACAACAACTTGGCACCTAGCCGTACTGTATCAAATTAGCATCCCAGATGGAGTTACGCAGTCTGATAATTAGACCGACGGTATGGCTGAACGACGGCTGTTTAGAGTACCCCCATGCCGCAAAGCACTGTACATTTACAAACATCCATGACTTCTCCGGGACTCGATTGATTGATTGATTGATTATTAACGTCGCAATGTTTAGCTACACGAAGGCTTTTGGCGACGGACCACGTAATTTTGAGCCATGGTCAAGTGACGTGGACGACACCTGAGCTGCCCCCTCTCCTAACTACCACACCACACCAACGGGAGGACGTTTCAGCTCTCGACAGATTTAACTTGCATCGCTGCCCTACAGGGCGGGTCTTTAGTGGTATTGGGCTCGAACTCGTGACAAGGCAAGCCACGGTCCGATACCTATACCACTCGGCTACCGCGGCCACACTCTCCAGGACTCGAACCCACAGGCCCTACGGCACCGCAGTCAGCTTTACTAATCCCTATATACCGGATGGGCAGCGCGTTTGAATCTTTAAATCTTACAGAAAAACAGAAGATGAGTGGCGTTGGGATAGAAAATACCTCAAGGACATTTCGAAAAGTATCATCTGTATTCCTTTCACAAACTATAAACCCCATGGTAACCCAATAAGTAGGGTCAAATAGATGAACACAGATCATTTACCACTTAGGGAGAGCTCGGCTCCTATATTCACCCACAGAAGATTAAATCCCCGCGGCAAGAAGCGAAGACAAAGTTTCCTATCAACCCTATCCGATCCAAAGGGCATGACGTATCGCCTACTCATAAATTTCACGACACCCAAATGAAACATTTATCGCTTGATTATGTCAGTCACGCATGAGAAACACGATTGCTTTTCATCCATTCATCATCTTCTAATAACAATTCTCATTGCTCCTCACGTACAATCCAGACTTAACTGAGAAGGAACTTTTGTCCTTACCCCCTTCGATACCAATTTGCATTTATCAATAATGCCCAGAATCGCTTGTGGGGAGATCTATCTTAGGCAGGAGGAGAAAAAGTTTCCTTTCTTTTAGTCTAAGTTAAGAGAATTCAAAAGTAAATGTTAAGAAGGAATGGGTTCTTTTTTTACCATTATTAAATTTAAGAGGCGCCGAAGAGTTTTAAACTGGAGGGGTTAGAGGCAGCCATACTCGAAATGACAGGTTCCTATGTAAAAAGTTCAGGACGTCATCGAAATTTACGTTCATTTCTTTTCACTTGAAATTGGAAAGAAAAACGATAGTGAAAAAAAGAGCACACTGGAAAATCTTGTTTGCCACAGTTACGTAGACTTTTTGGAACGGGGGAAGTAAAAGGTGTTATATAGCGTCGTAAAATTAAGGATGGAATTTGAAATTTATAAAAATGAACGTTGAATCGCCGAGAGAAAAAAAAAGGCGGTAAAAGTTCTTGAGATATAAAAAGTTCTGAATTTAGAGATGGAAGTAAAGAGATCTTGAAGCTAGATGGATGCAATTTTTTCATCTTATTGTTTTACATTACGTAGAACTTCGAATTTTTTTACATCGAATCATGAAGTTTCTTCCAAAGTATACTATAGATCAACTGCAGAAAACGTTACAAGATACTTATAAACCTCATTTGTAGATGGAAGAAAGTGGTGTAAATATCATAAAAAAAGAATATAGATTTCTTCAAAAATTTTTTAAAAAATTGTATCATACTTAAATAGAATTTTTATCATGAATTTATATAAATGAATTTATATATTACATAATATTTCACAATGATACAAAACACCTTAATTTGATTGATTTGATAGTTTACTAAATTGTATCGTAATTTTAAACCTTAGTCAAGTGACGAGGACGACAACTAATACGGCAACCCACATTAAAAGCCTTTTAAACATAAAGTCATGTTTATTGATGTCATACTTAAAGCAAACACGAGGGCTTTTGAACAACGGTCGAGTGACGAGAAAGACAAATGAGTTGGAACCCGCTTTCCTTACTTTAACACCACGCTAAAAGAAGGACTTCAGCCAAGACATATTTAACGTGCATCAACTCCTCTACACGGCGGGTCTTCAGTGTCACAAGAGCTTGAATTTATGACATGTCAGCGAAGCGCTCGTGACCGTACGACTACTAGGCGACTACGGCCCCACAAAGCTTTAGAAATAAAGAGTTCAATATAATATTTTTGTTTTTAATCAGATAATGACATGTATTGAATAACTAAATATTGTGTGACGGGTTTATCCGCGTTCTTTCAACTAGTAAGCCTCTTGGGGAATTTTGGATCTTTAAAAATTATTCTATTAAAAACCTTCCCCCGATGAAGAAGATGCGAGTATGTAAACTGAGATTTGTATACAAAGATTAAACTTTCAAGTTAAAGAGAGAGAGGTTAGACTGCTAACGGTTAACAGTGATTGAATAAACGTGATGTGAGGCGTGAGTACTTAGTAGCTTATTTGTGTAACATTAAAGATTGATGATTTGTCAATTAGTAATTAAATTGGATTAGGTCGCTTGGAATAAGAAGGTATATTGCCCGGACGTAAGTGATCCGAATTATTAAGACTTCTCGTATTTCGTCTACCTCGCTATATTGCTTTCTGTATTTAGTAGTTGGTGCATTGCTTAACTTGGTTAATAGAATTTGTGTTGTTGTTCATTACTGTGAATAAATAGTAGTTATTTTGAATATGACTAATCTTCCTTCCGACTCTCCCGCACTAATAGACGTCGCGGGGCGACCATTACAATATAAATGCATTTTTTAAATATAAAAGAGTAATATTTTTGATTAAATGTAATGATAACAAAATTATATTAAAATACACAAAACAGAAGTTTTTATTTTCTAATTCAATAATATAAATATTTTGACCATTTTTTTTGTGCAAAACAAATGATGTATAATATATACCAGTTCAATTTTACCGAACATAGTTCAACGGAAGCACGGTAGACCCTTAGCAACAAATTTTACAATTATTCTGAATCACGAGAGGAACACACTACACACAAAATTTTACCGGAATATCCAAAAAAAAATTTCTTTAATTTAATTGAGGATTTTTCGATGGTCACATTATTGGCTAGGAGAAACAAACTCTTTAACCTATTTAGGAACTCTAAATTTCATTAATCAAATTACATCACCGCATGGACCACTGATTTGGAAAGTAATCTAAAAAAATTGACTCATTTGTTTTTAAAGAAGGAGAAGTACAACAATGGAGAAACTGAAAGTTACAAATACCTCGTTTAAAGCCTATCGGTCACTAAGTAGTGATAGTTAAAAATCAATTAACGATAAATATATCGGCCGATACGCACTGATGGAAAATGAAAATACTGACTAATTTTCGGTTAATGAAGCGTTTTAATAGCATTTATCTCACAGTTTTTCATTTCTCATTTGCTTTAGCTATTTTGCATAATACTTTTCCACGTAACTTTTGAAAAATACTTAACAAAATGTAAAAATTTATATGTTATATATATACCGATAAACCAGCAAAAGTAGTCAGTGGCGTGACAAAGAATACTAGGGTCCCCCTGCAAAGTCTGTATTTGTCTTTAATTATATATAAATTGGTTTACATACTTGGCGTCATCGGACTTTGGGGCCCCCTAGAATCCTGCCCGCCACCCCCCACGATGCGGTGGATTATGTTACGCCACTGAAACCGGCACAGAAATGCATATGCAAATAATAAAGGTATGCAACCAATCAGCGTAATGCAATGGATCGCATTAGCAGCAAAGCAGTTATATTGGTCCTGCTGCAACAATGACAGGTTATCAAGATTTAAGTGTCTTAAGACCTTATCACACGTACATGTATTTGGTGCAATTTTTCTTTCAGTTACCTATTTCGAGCAATTTTTACTCAGTTGCCATAGCAACGGCTTCGAACAACTTCTTGCCGGTGAGCAGGAAAAATTGTTCGAAATTAAAATTGCTCCAAATTTCAGCCAATAGGGTTTTTCGTTTCCTACGCGAAAACAAGATAGCAGCCTCGTCGTCGTCAAGCGCAGTATCAGAAATGTACGTATTAAAATGGAACGAAAGGAGAGCGCTTTGATTGACGAAGTTGAAAAATTTTCATACCTATGGAATCCTAAAAGCCCCCATTTTGCAAAAAGAGTTTTAAAAAGTAGCGAGTGCCAAGCGATGCTAGCGGCGAGTAACTTTTCAATGTGAAGATATAGCTCGGCTGATGGCAGAACATGTCATTTTGTGTTTACCGTTTTCCCCTCAACTGCTTCAAAAAATTGAGCTGAGCGGCTGCTCGAAAAATGTGTGTGTGATAAAGCCTTAGTCGGTTATAGTCAGTGTATGAGATATCAGACATAGCATCAACGCAGTGAAGAAAAAAATTGGATTTTTAAGTACAATCAAACTAGGATATCAGAAAAAACGTCATATCTCCAATATCGGTGTGGTAGAAAAAAAATCTTGAATGAAATGTACCATCAACAACTAATGAGAATCCTTAAGCGAGATAGACGAGCAACATTTTCTGAAAGTCCCACGGATTTCAGTGCTGGGGCCATTAACAAGTATCAGCGTACGAACTGTTCAACGGGACATCATTGATATGGCCTTTGGGAGTGGAAGGTCCACTTGTGTATAGTTGTTGACTGCACGGTACACAGCTTTACGCTTCGCCTGGATCCGCCAGCATCGCCAGTGTACTGTTGATGTCTGATAGTTCGTTGCCTGATCTGAAGAGTATCATTTTCAATTGTATTGGGCAAATGGACGTGTACAGGTATGAGTTCAAGAATCCAAGAGCCCTATATGTCAGCAAGGAACTGTTCAAAATTTTGGAGCCTCGGTGATGGTGTGTGCAGTTAGCATAATAAAGGACCCTTGATGCATTTATAGACAATCCTAACACAAGTGATAGGTGCATAAGTATTATGCACGACCCCCTACGCTTATTTATGTCCATTAAGCAGTCCGAAGAATTCGGACAATATCGGCAGGACACAGAGACACCCCACACGCTCAGAGTTGCGATCGAGTGATTCCAGAAACACTCTTCTCACTTTAAACGCTTAGAGTGGTCAATTACATCACCAGACATGAGCATTACAGAGTATATCTGGGATGCCCTGCAATGTGTTGTTCAGAATATATCTTCACCACCACGCACACTTATGAATTTGTAAACAGCTCTGCTCGATTAATGGTGTGAGTTGCGTCCAAGACACTTTAAGAAACTAGTCGTTCATGCAACGTCGTGTGGCATGGCAGAATTTCAGTGTGCACTCCTGGGGACCCTACACGATACAAGGCAAGTTTATTAGGTTTCAGGCCTCTTTTATCATATACATATATAAAATTTATTTAAAAAGATCTACATTATATATTCATAAATAGAAAAAAAAAATAGAAAATTCTGCTTATTATAAAAGAAAAGATCTATAGGTACGCTGATCAGTAGATTGATTATTAACGTCGCATTCTGAAGCAATACGAGGGATCTCGTTAGTTTGAATCTCGGACACGTGACGTGGAGCTGTCACACCGCTCTCCACACTTCCACATCATGCCAATGTGAGAACTTTGAGCCTCAACAAATTTAATGCGAATCATCTCTTTCATAAGGCAGAACTTCAAGAGTGTCACCAGGGTTCGAAGAGGATAGGTTAAAAAATTTTCAGGGGGCTTTATATTTAAAAGAAGACCCGATTAGTTATATTAAGAAAAGTAATAGATTCATCTGCACAACACTTCTTTGTTAAAAATACCAGTGAAAGGGTGAGGAATCCATATATATTAAAAACACTGTCAGTGAAACTTGAAACAAAAATATAAACATCTAAACATAAGCAGTCATAATTAATATTTATCCGAAGTCTTCCCGTAAAAAAGCACTGTAAACTTATACACAACCGAACGAGAGAATTCCCATCAGGAAATATTCCCAATACTTCCGCGTCGAGGCTCTAAACAACATCTGCTCAGCACAGATAATAAACAATTAAAATGCGCACAACTTTTATGTGTTGCGAGCAGAAATAGCATCGGGGTGTGTGCTCTCGAACGATAATTTTTTTTTCACGAGACAACAGTAGTGGTAATAATAATACCAGAGTGCGACATGACACTGGACTCTCATTAAGGTACGTACATGTGGCTACGTCATTCGTTTTTTAGTACCGGTAATCTACCCCACGACTTCCGAAAAAGTTCGTCATTCTTCTTGCAATCAAAACAAATGGGCATGACTCGGGAGTGAGAATCGTAATGAGGCCTTCTTTTTCGGTGACGTCATGTGAATGAAACGGTCGCTGCGGTTAGGGGATTGCATGGGCAGAGGAAGTTCGGGAAGATTTATTTGTTTATTGCATTATGAAATATAATAAGTTCAGAGTAGTAATAATTTACGATTTTTTTTTTTTTTTCTTCTTGAAATACAGTGAAATATGTTTTACGAAAAAACGTTTAAGGTATCCGACTACGTTCGGAACCGTGATTTTCAAAAAGCGCATAAATGGATAATTTTCATGATATTTAGTGTCACTTAGATTAGAATACATGTATAAAATGGTTATAAGGACACATTGTGACAAAAATTTTTTTATTTAAATACAATATTTCGGCAAAAAATTAACTTAGAATAATCTTTTTTCAAAATGTTCTCCTTTTGTGAAAAGTGCTTCTATTATAATAATATTTTAGCTGTATATAGCTCAGACCTCTGTACAGAGGCTCAACTATGATTTTTGAAAAATTCACATTATTTTCAGAGTTACAACCCATTGATATAATTATCGGCATTTTTTTTTTTCTAAAAATCTCTCCCCTCTGTTGTCGTAAAACATGGATAAACCCATTTCTAAGTTATATATTTCAAAAATTCTAGTTCAGCCTCTGTACAGAGGTCTGACCTATATACAGGCACATTCTATGTTAATTTTTTGTCAAAATATTGTACTTAAATAATGTTTTTTATTGTAATACTATTCTTAAAACAAATTTATATACATTTCCTAATCTAAGGGACACTAAATATCATAAATATTATCCATTTATAAGCTTTTGCAAAATCACGGTTCCGAACGTAGTCTGATACCTTAAGAAGAAATATCGGTCAATACGAAAAAATACAACTGCCCCTATAACTACTCTGTATTTTAATGCATTTTTTCTTCTTTTTACACGAAAAGAAAATCGCTTAACACGAAAAGATTTCCCTTCCGGAAATGAACAAAATACGGAAAACAGCAGCCGCGCAGGCGAGATTTTTGAGGGGGTATGAAATGAAAAAGAAAGGTGGTTTCATATGTTTCGTATGAAGGTGGCAAGCTAGATTTTGAAACACCCTCGGAATAGCTTATAATTTATCCAAGCTATGAGCCAATTTTGTTTATCTGGGCTCTTTTCAACCTTCACCCATACAAAACACCCCATCTCTTAGTTGGCTTTGAATTTCAGTGGTGAGTACATCGCAGTGTGAGTAAAAATCAGTGCGCTTTTATTTCTATTTTAGAAGAATTTTTTTACGAGCACAATGGCAAAGAGCTCGGGGGAAAGCTATATAACTTCTATCTCGTTTAAATTGAAGATGGAGCTTTTTAAGGCTGTTGAGATCACAAAAACAGAAGACGAAAACGGAAATCTGTAAATACTTTGGTATTGCTAAATTTTGTATCAAATTTCACAAAGTTCTTGTTTCGTTGATTTTTATTAAGTACATTATTAAATCAAAGAAAATAAAATGAACTCTAATAAACTAAATTTTATTAAATATATGGTTTTTTTGGCAATATCTTTTAACCCGAAAAATTATTTCAGTCCCCCTCAGTTTCGTGTTAAACGATTTTTACTGTATATATACCTCAAATAGATATATATATATATAAATATATATATATATATATATATTTGTACTTTAATAACAAAATAATACTATTGATACTAAACACTTTATAAATATATGAAAAAAATATTTTTATATTATATACTGTAGTTAACTGAATAATTTAATATGTTTGACAAATATAGCTCCATTTCTAGACAGTAATTAACTATAAATTGATTTAAAAACGTTCTGTCAGAGGGATATTACTTTATCATTAGTGGGATGTCTGATTTCTTTCCGCGAGTGTAAGTTATACTGGATTAAAAATAATTCTCTTCCTGGAATTCTGAAACAGGGATTTAATTATAATTTACATTTAAACTACATTTAAGTAAATTGGAATCGGATATAATATTACTCGCTAAAACTTTAATATATTCATCAATCTGAAAAAAGAAAACTTACTATAATATCTCTGAGTTAAATATATATTAAAAGTACTCTTTTAAATTTTGCAGGACTCTGAAAATTCCAAAAGTATATACATATTATAATATATTGCTTCGTTTCATTCAAAATAGTTTTTACCGAAAATCTTAATTGTGCTTATAAATCCCGAAAATTTTTGAAAAAACTATAAGTAAAATGCTTTAATGAATTGTATTACTTTTTTAAAGAATAGTACACTGAATTTGTAATTGTACGCGTACAACTTTTTTTTTTAAAAAAAAGGCTGAATAAATATACAATATCATTGTGGTTATTTTTAATGTTCTATGTTGATTTGTCATCCCCATGCTATCTACTATCACTCCAATGAGTTTGTCGGTTGAATTTGGCAACACCCTGCATAATTACATTTATGTTCTCTTTGTTCCTTGGTTTAAAACAGGATACATTAAATCAGGGGTGACCAACCCAAATCGGTTGGTGGGCCAAGTAAAAATTTACTAAACTAAGGTGGGTCACATACATATCAAAATAAAACACCAATTTATTCGAAATATTTTATTATTGTACAACGTTCAAAATATTTCATTACCTTACAATTACAGTGACACTTGTTTTTGTATTTTACTTGAGATTTTTTTTAATATTAAAGGATAATTTAGTCAACGTGCATCGTAGTTGATTGGTCATGTTTTCATCGAGCAAACCTGCTGCGAAAAATTTGGGAAAAAAAATGGCTCGAAGCGATAAGTTATTCCAAATGCTGATAAAATGCGCATAACCCCAATCGTTTTAAATTTCGAAATTTATCTTCGAAGATATATTTTTGATAATATTCAATCTTATTCCCTTCGCACCGATTTTTTAGCTCGATGCTTGATGGTAATTCTGTTAGCTCCATTTCTAAATTTGGAGAGGTGTTGATTCCACCTCTACATTAAATGGAGCTAAAAATACTATAAACATTTCCCAAAACTTTTGTATGAAGGAGAATCTGGTGTTCAATTCTTCAAATAATTTTCCGATTTCCGAAGAATATTTGAAGAAGTTTTTATGGTCACTTTTATAGTGTGTCATTTAACAATGGGAAATGATCTTTATTTAAAATGCAAACGAGCAATTAATCAAAGAAGAACAGCAGTACACTGTTCGCCCAAAAAAGTTTTTTTTTCTACCTGATGGCCAAATGTTTATTTTTTTATTGCTTGGTAGTCCAATGAAGGAAAAAAAATATTTCGGAAAAAATTGTACGGGAAGCAGTAGGGGTGCGTCAAAACACGATTTTTTCGATTCAGCCGTCTATAGTCTTCAAATGGGCTGCGGGTTGGGCATGCCTGCATTAAATAAACCATGTTGCATAACTTTCATTTTTTTTATCGATGGTTCTTTAACAACCCGTAATGAATTTCAGATACCCTAATTTTGCGTCTTTTCGTTGTGATGTGTCTTTGTTTTAAGACATACATATTTTTTTTTTTATTTTATGAGATAGATAAATTAACATTTAAAAATATATTTCATATAACAAATTGGGTGATTTTAAGTTGAAATAATTTTAAAAATTTTTAAAAATAACGCAATTTTCAGGAGAAATTTTTTTTTTAAAAAAAAAATCGCATTTCGGAAGAAAGAAAATTTACATTTCAAATAAACAACATTTTTAATTTAAATGATACAAATTTGTATTTAGTGTATATATTCAAATTGATTAAAAGTTATTTTATTTATATGAAATCGCACTAGAGTTTTGGCATCGGTAACCTAATGGTCATGGTCATGAATTCTTGGCCAGCGAGTAGCGATTTCAAGCCCTGGGACCACTGAAGACCCGTCTTGTGGAGGAGTTGGTGCATGTTAAATCTGTCGAGGCTAAAAGCTCTCCAACTGGCATGATGTGGAAGTTTGATGGGTCGGGTACAAACTCGAATGTCGTTCTTATAATTTGACCGCGGCTCAGAATGACTAAGCTCGTCGCTTCAAATTAAAAGCTACTCCCATTGGTTTTTGTGAATCTGTTGGGGACGCTGACCATTATGTATTCGCATGTGCTCTGACTAAGAATTTCCATTTGGTCTCTCCATCTCGAAATGCTAAAAAAGCCTGGTTCCAATCTATCGTTAGAAATCCTTCCATTGACTCTAAACTAAAATCATGCATTAAAATTGCCTCTACAATCTGGGATCAAATTCCTTAGGTGGGATTGGATCGGTACTCTTATGTGGTCACAGGCGGGTTTTTTCCCCTCTCCTTTTCTTTTTTTCCTCCTCCTTTCCCAAATGTTTCCTGCTTTTTTTTTTCCTTTTGTGTACGGTACATTTATATTTATATTACTTTTGATGTATTTGCAAGAATGCTGGAATAATGCATATTATTTTTCCTTTTCTTACCCATTATGTTCTTTATTATTATATTCAGCTTTGTATGTGTGTATCTTGCAATGCCATATGTATTTCGTTTCGTTTACCTTTAATTTGTAACATGTAAATTTAATTTGTGCTACCGTATAAAATGTGTACTATGATTTTGCTCAATAAAGATTGAAAGCGGGGGTGGTAGTTTCCTGGGGGATCGTTTTGAAGCTCTAAACCTCTTCCGGGTGAGCTAGGTTCCCTTGGACATTTCGCCAATTGCCCTCAAGTTGCTGTAAGTGCGACGTTAATCCATACTTACGCAAAAAATTTATTTTATCATCTTAATAAAATGAAAAAAAATATGTCGACAAATAAATATTAAATGCTTTATCGACAACAATTATTTTGTACACATTATTAATGAGC
Organism: Trichonephila inaurata madagascariensis; assembly: GCA_019973955.1. NCBI lineage: Eukaryota > Metazoa > Arthropoda > Arachnida > Araneae > Nephilidae > Trichonephila > Trichonephila inaurata. The sequence continues at coordinate 158,732 of BMAV01022581.1, forward strand.
ATTCTTGAATAAGATAGTTGGTACTTTTCTTTATATCGTTATACTTTAAGAGTTTTTATAACGAGTAGAATTTTGCAATACGTCGAAATATTTATTTTATTTCTCATTAATGTTTTGTCAATTTGACATTGTTAATAAATTTTAAAAAAATGATACAAATTTTTAATATTTCTTTTGAAGCAATAACCTTCATTAAAAATCAAAAGCAGCAGTAAAAACCCTTTTTAAGCTTGTCGGATTAACTGACATAATGACATAAACAGCAAACGAAGACTTAAGTACAAGAGCTGGGGGAAGAGAAGCAGGTATAACATTTCCTCACGCTCCAAAAACATAAAATCGCTTTCTACCTTCCAAAAAAACTATTTAAAGAGAATAAATATTTTGCGTAAGGATTTATAAAGTGGAATTACTTAAACACACACAATTACCGAGAGATAAAAGAAAAATTCCTTTTCCTTCACTAATTATCCGAAGAGGCAATTATTGGAATTTTCTTCGATAGTATTCGAAATTCCGACAGCTTTAAATTCGACAAATATGCATTTCGAACATAAAATTCTTTTTGCTATCCACGGAGATATTTCTTTAAAAAGCAGTGGGAAAAATAACGATTTTGTAAACGTAGTTTATTTTAGAAAGCTCTTTCTTTGACTCAATTTTTTATTTTTTAGAAATTCCAGGATACATATTATTTCGTTTTTATTCCACTACGCATCGAACAATTGGAATTCTGAAGGCTGACAAAACAGTTTTTAATGTACTTTCCCTTCTTCCGGAATTCTAAGTTTTCTTTGAATGTTATTTCGACGAGTTTTTCAAATTCCATATTGAAATTTTAATCAAAATTTCTATCAAAAAATGTAAACTCTGGTTCATATCAGACGTGAGAATATTCTATTTTAAGCAATGAAAGCAAATTTTAAAGAAGAGAAAAAAAGTTTCAATAAAATTCTATTCTTAAACCTGCTTTTTATTTTTAAAAGATTGATTTTATTTTGTGTGGAAAGTTCTAGATGTTCAATTTTGAATCAAAATTTCATCACAGCACATTTTACAGTAAAAAACATTCCAATCCAAAATCAAATAGAATTAATCAAATAAATTAAAAAAACAAAACTTCCATCAAAAAAGTTAAGCATTACTTCCATCAAAAGTTTAGTATTAAAGTTTCATTTGGAAAAATTAAAATTCTTAGGACAATTTTTTCTAAACTATAAGAGTAAATTCTAATGTGTAATAAAAAGTTACTAACAAACATTCCTTTTAGAATATTTGATACTTCATAATTCACGAGCGTCATTTTGAATTAATTACAGGCTATTTCTGAAATTCCAATCCCTGTCAAAGCATTGCGAAATCTGCTTACAAGCGAGTGAGAGAGCTATTGGCGACTGTCCTCATAATTTTGAACTATGGTCATGTGACAAGGAAGACACCAGAGCTGGCACCACCTCTCCGAATTTCCAAACCCCACCAACAGGGGGATTTTGAACCTCGCGACAAATTTAAGTGCATCACAGGCTCCTTACACGACGGGTCTTCAGCGGCATAAGGGCTCGAACTCATGGCACGTAGGCCACGAATCCGTGACCATAACCACTACGCTACCCCGGTCACGTCCGATTATCGAAATTAAGCATCGTCCAACGTGGTTAGTACTTGGGAGGGTGAGCACCGGAAACACCGCGATCCGACTGTAAGGAAGCAATCGTCTATGGAGTAATATTACAAGGTTTATATTAAAGAAATTATTTAACCCTCTCAATGGCGTACCGTACACCCCCACATCACGCAGGAGCCCAGGACTCTAGGGCAGTGCTCCCCAACCTTTATATCGCTGCGGACCGGTCAATTTTTGATAATTTTACCGAGGCCCGCTGAGAGTGGGGATTGTTTATATTTTAGATTGTGTTTTGTTACATTTAAATATACCTTCAGCATAAAATACAGTTATACCGAAAATGAATACAAGTGTTTTAAAGTGGAATATAAAAAGTGATTTCCGTGGAAAGTCGCGCAAATCCGAGAGAAATACACCACATAAAATAAAATGAAAATGGTTTAATGTTCTTTAGGCATCCCGGCACCATTTGATTCACGGACCGGGAGTTGGGGATGACTGCTCTAGGGTACCCAAACCTTACTATACCCCAAGTACGGCTTGGGGCCCGAGACTTGACTTTGAATGGGGGCCACTGGCGTAGCTAGTTCCGAGTGGGCCATGTACCAAAATTCCTTAGGGGCCCCTTTTCAGATATGGAAGCCCTGTTAGCGAGACTGCAATTAAGCATGTTGGGGCTCCTGTAGCTTGGGAGCCCCGTATCATTGATACCGCGGTAGCTATGCCCCTTTTGGGGGCCTTAATATTCTTCGTTACTCCACTGAATCCTCTCATTATTTCAATAAAGGAATAATTAGTTATTGCACCAAAAAATTTGTTGCAATCAAAAATAACTATAATAGTGAAAATGCCAAAGTTTCATACTTTTTTAGTGCCTAATAGAAAAAGCCTTTAGATTATAAGTTTTTTAATGTATAATTTATATGAATTTTTTAATGAGCACTTGTTTTATATACAAGCTACAAGACGAAAACTACAATTCAAACACTAAAAAGAATGAACAATTAACAACATTTTCATTAATTTTACTTCGCTAGATTCCATGTTACGCCATTCTGGAATGCAATAAAAATTTCAATCACGACTCGAACGGATGCAAAAAGATTCAGATTCGGTGCGAGACAACTCAGTTTCAAACAACTGTAACAGGATGTAATCAAACGGAATAAAGGAAACGTTCTACACATAATAAAATACCTGCAATTCTGTTATTCTGATATTGACCTCAGTTAACGGTGATTTCGAGATATAAAAATGATTGAAGAGTTATTTGCAGAACTTCGATTGATATGCCATTGTTCGTGACTTGGTCGTTCGTTCCGGAAGATAGATATTGTTTTTAAGAGGTGTTTCGCCTTTCCATCTCTCATCGAAGCCAATACGTAAAAA
>BMAV01022581.1:171744-200085 GCA_019973955.1 Trichonephila inaurata madagascariensis
TACTTTTCGAAATTACTTCCGATAGGAGGATGTGTTAATGATCTGTAGAATTCGACATCCGTTCACACATTATTTATCAGACATCGGAAGTGAACCGTAATGACAAAAATTTCCCGAGAAAAAGGAAATTTAGCGATAAAATGATTGCCAAATCGAATTGCATTTTTAAAAAAAAAAATACGGAAAGAATAGGAAATGTCATCAGGTAAGTTACAGAGGATCGAATAAATACTGAAAATCAAACGTGGATGCAAGAGAAATTTCAATAAACAAATGATTATGATATATCGTCAGATTCATAATTTACTCAATCATTATACAGGATTATTTTTATATTGAAACATAAATACTTTATCTTAGGGGATATTTGAACTCCTGATTAAATGATATATCTATAAACAATAATTCAAAATAAAAAGCAAATCAATGAGTGCATAAGTATTTATTTAAATCGACGAGGGCTATTGGTGACGGAACTTGTAAGTTTGATCCACGGTCACATGACTAGGACGACGCCTGAGCCGGCACGTCAATCTTCGAACTATCTCGCACATGGGAAGACTTTGAGCCTCGACAGATTTTAAGTGCACCAACCCCTCTACGCGGTGGGTCTTTAGTACCACTAGGGCTTGGACTCATGACACGCCGGTTACAAGCTCGTGAGCATAACTACTAGACTAGGAATATTTCATAAAAGCAGAAATAATTCTGTTCAACAAAAAATACAAATTAGGAGTTTTGTCAACCCTACCCAACAACCAACCTTAACTTTAATTCTAAGGGACATTCGAAACGAATTCAATTAGTTTAGATATTATCTTAATCATTTGACAACAGTTTAAAAGTAAGGGGCTCTTTTACCTCAAACTCAGCTTAAAAATGATTTAAGTCAGAACTATTAGATTCCAAAAAAGAATATCAACTTTAAAACAATGTATTGAAAGACCTATCTCCTTCCCACAAACGATACTCCAGGAAAAATAAGAAACAAATTTTAAAAACTTCGTGAACAATCATAAAAAAGAGAATTCTACAAATATATCACAGAACACATAAAACCTAAGAAAATAAAAAAAGTAAATGAGTTGAAAATACTTTCTTCACTTGTAAAAGCGCTTTTCCTTTAATATTACTCAAATTTTAAGAGAAATAAGAAACGAAATATTCCCTCGAACCATTTTACGAGAACCGAAACATGCCGCAAAACTCGAGATACCTTCAGCTATAAATAAAATTAAACATCCGATCGATCACATTTATAGAAGAAGCCATACAAATTGAACGATTCTACGAAATCCCAGGATCTCCCCCGACCCCAAGCACAATTTTGATTCTTTTCATGAAGTAAATCCGCGTGTATTCATCTGATCAAAAGGGATTCATTTACAGAGAATAGCAGCATTCACGGGGATTCAACGAAGAAAGACATTCACGGGCTTCCGTGTGGGAAGTACGCCTTTCGAAACCTTATAAACACGCAATAAACATTAGAAGAAAAATGATATCTATTCCCTCCCCTTTCTTTTCTCTTTTCAGGGTTCGATTTCTTTCCTTTATGCCCCTCTTTTTTTTCAAAGTATATTTTCTTATACATTATACAAGGTTTCTTTTACAATGAAAAAAAAAAAAGAAAAAAAAACGAGATTTGGAACACTATTTATAAAAACTTGCGATGGTTTTTTTTAAATCAACTCATTTATACACAGGGCTCCTCCAATAATGGAAAGGTATCCACGTTGGTCGGCAGTGGCGTAACGTACGCACCCGTAACACCCCATTGCAAGGGGTAGGGATTCTAGAGGGCCCAAACCCTGAGTGACGCCAAGTACGTATTTGGGCTTGGGGCCCAAAACCTCACTTTGCAGGGGGCCCTAATATTCTCCGTTACGCCACTGTTGGTGGGCTACTCCACAGGCTTTCCAATTTGTTTGGATTTGTCACTTACATTTTGCCTCCTAAGGATATCTGCTACTATTTAATACATAAAATTAGTCATTGCTGCCGATATACCGTTATGGTAGCCTAGTGGTCATGGTCACGAACTCGTGTCCGGCGTGTCATGATTTCGAGCCCTAGTGCCACTGAAGACAAGCCGTGTAGAGGCTGATGCAAGTTAAATCTACAGTGCCTCAAAGTTCTCTCATTGTCATGAAGAGGGGTGCCCCAGCTCAGGTGACGTCTTAATAATTTTACCATGGTTCATAATTAAGAGGCGTGCAGCCTATAGTCCTCGTATTGTGTTATATATATAGTAGACGTTAATAAACATTCATTCATTCCTGCCGAGATGCCAGGAGCTCAAAGTTGTTCTGAAAAAAAAAACGTCTGAATTTTCCAGAAAGTTTTTGGAATAACGACCAAAGATAAGTAACTATACTTTTTAGTACATTATACTTTATGAAGTAATTTTTTCCTGCCAATTCGCAAGATGTTATGTCATCATGCAGTAACAAGAAAATTCAGGTGCTTTTATTCTTTATGTTATAGGCATGAGATCCTTTGTGATCCATTTTTGAAACACTAGGTAAAAGCATTACATTTAAGGGTAATATTTTCCTGTTTTTAATTGAAAGCATTTTACAAGCCTTGAGATTCCTAAAAATCTAAGTTAACAAGAAATAACTGATCTGTTGGAGACAGATGACAACATTAAGGCAAGAGCCATAGAAAACGTATCACCCATTTCTGACAAGGGCAGATATGGTGTGAAAAGATCGTACTGACAGATCTCAACTAAAATCAGATGGCGCTCTGAAAAAGAAAGAAAGGGACATATTTGATTATCTAACTGATGACAAAGGCAATATATTTCGCGAACGGCATGACAACAGTGTGGGGACAGTTACATTATCTGGAGCTGGTGTCAATTTTATGTGCCTTGTTAATCGATACTCTCAAAAGCAGAAAAAAAGTATCCAAATCCAGCATCCAAGCATGATCAGAGTGCATAATTAGTTTGCGGCGAAAACATTGATAAATATCGGGCAAGAATTGGAAGTTTTTTTTTTTTTTTGCTCTGTTTCGAACTGTTTTAACAAAGATTACATAATGTATTTAAAAAGAAGTCGATGAATGTTTTGGAAATTTATCAATGAGTGGCATGCCAATATCTGGAGACTCATGGCCATCTTGCGAAACCAGGACAAAGACCTTCAGAAAAAAGCAACGTTGTTTCCCGTTATGATGGGAAATGAATCATTTGATAGTAAAACAATCCAAGCAAACATGCTATGCCAAGTGTCGTAAGAACACCATTTTTGATGTTTTATATGTGACGCGCTAAGTTGAATATCACACTGAATAATGTGATATCGTGTTTATGCATGAATACGCGAAGTATTCAGTATGTGAAGTATCAAAGCCACTTTCTATAAGATAAACTCAAAGCGCATTTATTATCCACTACGTGAATACCACAATGGAATGGCTGTAATGTACATAATGAAATGTTTAGTCTTTAAATTTTTGTTTCTTATATTTTTCTAACAAACATATACTAATTTCATGCATACATTCCACAATTTAAACTTTCGGTATAAATGGGTTAAGTCAACCTTTCTCAAACTGTGGGGCACACTCCCTAGGAGGGGGCGTGATAACCTTGCATGAGGGGCGCGAGCATATCGAAAAGTCGAAAATAAAAGATTCTTTAAAAAAATTATTAATTTACTGCAAATAAGCAAAATAGCACACATTGTGACATAACAAAAAGTAAAACACACATTGACACTTGTAAATGTATCAATACTGCACAATATATTTGCTTTATCAAAAAATACTAAGTTAAGAATAAAAGTTTAATAATTACTAGTGACCCAATGAGCATGTCACATTCAAAATTTAATACTTATCTTGATAATTTGTATGTTTTATAATAAAGGTCATATTGTAGTTTTTGTCTCAATATACATGTAGGATTTAAAGTATTAGGGAATATAAATATATTCCGATCAGTGAGGTTACAACTTCACCATATATTTGTTGGTAGCACCATCTATTGAATTCCTTCCCGGAACTGTGGGTTTTGGGGGAGAAGAAAAAGCGACGGGAAGCGAGAGAGACGTCTGAGGGACAGGCTCCGTTTTACGAACGAGAGGTCACGTTTTTCGGTCAACGGGTGTCGCGAGACTTAGCAACGATTGAGAGTATGCTCCGTGAAATAACTCATAAAATTGTAATCAGTATTTAATTGGAAATAATCTAATGTTTCATTAAATCGTAATTTACTTATCTGCTTATTTCTTTGAATATCAAGATCCGGAACATAGTGACTTACCTCTAGACAACAAAAGAAAAAAGACACTTGTATAGATAAAATACACCCCTACATACATTATTAATGATTTCAATACATTATTATTGTATGAAGGGGGTGCGATGAAAATTATGATTGAAAGTTGGATCGTAAACATTGAAAGTTTGAGAAGCACTGGGTTAAGTTTTCAAAAAGAAAAAAAAATGATGTTCAAATTTCCAATATCACACATACAGGTTTTTTTATAATTACCGGCAATATGCATAAATATATATTCAATTCAATAATTCTAAGATAAGACAGAGCAATGCTTTTATAATTAACAATTTTTAATATCAGTTTATCATTGAAAAGAAATACTGAATGAACTACTGAAACTTTTATTCTTAATTGGAACAATAAGGCACACAACCATTTCAATGATTTCAAAACTACACGGAATTGGTAAAAACATCCTTTTTAACAATGGTTTATCAGCCATAAAAAGTTCATTCAACATATCTTAGTTTTTTGAAACATTTTGTAACTAATGCAAGCTTCTTAATACGAGAAATTGATTGAAAAAATGGATGAAAAATTTCTGACATCTCACTTAATAGATTGGTGACGGATAGGGATTGCAATATCGGACCAAAAGTTCAATACCGGTATTCGGCACTTTTTAGATCTTAATACCGGTATTAGAAATTTTAGAAAAAGCACGAAAACGCAGGTGTTTCTTTGTTTTATAATTGCCAGTTTTATTACAGAGTGTTAATATCACAAAAAATAATTTGTAACTTATAAATTATAACACAGTATATAAAGAACACACACACAAAAAAAGTAAAGGGATGTCTTATTTATATCACAAAAAAGTGTAAATATCGCTATTCAGTCTGGGATACTAGTACAAATTTTTGAAACGTGATCTTAAGAAAACAATGCATCAATTGCACTGTCATTAAGCCTGGAACGTAATTTTGTGCTATATATAATTTCATCCGAATTATCTTTTTATCAAAATAATCTAAAATCCCTGATGGCTTGGGCTTAGAAAGTGTGCTAAAATTTGTATCTTCATCGCAATTATATTCTTTCCCCTTTAACAATTTTGTATCATGTTTCGTTTTTAAATGTGTATGGAGTCCCCGTTTGTACTTCCTCCATTCATTTTAATACCACTAGAGCGTTTTTTACAATGTGCCACTATATTCTTTTCATCGTATAAATAATGAAACCAAACCGAAGTATTATCAACTGATTTTTTATGTTCTTTTAAGTTATTCTCATTCATTATTATGGGTTATTATTTATGAGTATACATATATAATTAATATAAAAAATATCTCTTGAACCTTAAAGTATGATATGCAGTGTGAATATTACACACTTTCTTCATAATTACGACCTTGTTTTCACAGATATGAATATCAGTCTACGAATCCTGAGCGTGTGCAGTATCGCTGTGAGCTGTAACAGGATAGTTTTGGCCCACCTCTTTGGATGATTCACATATTTTATCACTTCTCTTAACTGTACGATACAACTTTGTATTCACAATTTAATTTCGCCCATTAGGGAGACACAAAAATAAAAACGTATATTATTTTGCGATGTTGGTAATCCCTGAACATATAGTGGAGACAATTTTAAGAAAAAAAATTTCTAGTAAATACTGAAAAAACGGTATTTAAATTTGTGAATACCGGTATTTCAAAATTGTACAAATCGCTCAAAATACCGTTATTCGGTATCCCGGTATTGCAATCCCTAGTGACGGACCTCCTAATTGTGAGCCACGGCGACAAGGACGACATCTGTGTGAGAGCTGACCTTCCTCTCTTCAAACTTCTTCTCACGCCAACGTGAGCACTTAAAACTTTGACATATTTAACTTTTCTGGGCCCTATACACAGTATAGTGACACACCACGACTCGAACTCGTGAACACTCAACTCGGTCTCGTAAATACAAGAAAGCTTGTAATTTTGATCAGTATTAATGCACTGTAATTTTCATCTTATGTAGGGAAAATGATTGAAACGCGTTTATACCATTGATAATTTTAATTTGCATTAAAATTAATACGTTACATTTTATATCGATAATTAGCAATATCCTTGTATAATATGAAAATACGTTCACGTATTCAAAATGATTTGCAGAGGGAAGTCTTAAGTTTAAAAGGAATTATAATGAGAAAGAGAGGGAGGGAAAAAAAAGATCTAGCGGGTCTCATTCACAGAAATAACGATGTTCACAAAGGTTTTTATTTAAAGAAAGACTTGGAAGAACTCTTTTAAAAGATCTTAGACGATAATGATTTTGGTTTAACTGAAGGATCATACAAATAAAAAAAGAACTAGACAGAAAAAATAAAGCATTGTCTAAAGCCAAATTCATTGAATTCTGAAGGTCACCTTGGATCTAGAATTTTAGTTGAAAGTCACCCCCATGAACTCTTTAAAGATAAAAGATCTCTCTCTTTATAAGAAACAGATTTTGAAAACCGATGCTTTTTTTTCAAACAGTGGAGGAATTCGAAAGTAGTACTTATTTCCGATGTGATATATTACTACTATATTTTGGAAATACGAGTGACTCGGTCGCAAAATTTTTTGTGGATATATATAATTCCATAGGAAGTAGTTTCAGTTGCGGCATTTTTTATTTGAATAATGGCGAGATTTTAAAAGTCAAATATGCATAAGTCAAATGTATGCATAATTTAGTAATTCAAAATAACTAAATTCCTCCACCCAAATCTGATCTATAGTAAAAATATACTTTTTGCATAATTTAGATATAAATTGTAAAAGAAAAATAGTTTAGAGTAGGCACTCTTTTCTCGAATGCATTCATATTTTCTGCAAGTAAAAGACATAAAAAGTATATTTGTATCAAAATGTGTCGTTCTTAAATCCTCAGTATTCGTATTTTCTTGTAATATAAATGTTAAATAGTATATTTACGTTTAAACAAAATGTGTTGCAATTTTATCAGATATGCAAAATGTACGCACAGAAATTAAGAAACATAGGACAAATATATACAAAAAAAACTCAACTAATAAGCAATTTATGTTCAGTGTTAGCGGCACGTACACAAGAATCTACTTCATGATTATTTTATGTGTGTGTGAATATACAAACGTATATATTACAAATATGCAGTAATGCAATACTTTTTAAATATTTTTTTTCCTCAGTGGGCTGCTTTTTTTGCAATTACGCCTTTACAGACACAGCAAGTCCTCAAAAGTGAGATCTATTTCTGTGGTGGCACCATTCAGTGGCGGATATCGCTAGCAAATTTGGAAGTTTGAAATTATTTAATTCAGGTTCTTGTCGGATGCTGAATATTGCCGTGATTTATAAATTTGCCGAGAGACCTGAGCCAAGATACTCAATGGAACTTTAACATGCCACATAATCATATGACATGTGTGCCTAGATTTTCGCATCCAGAAAATAGGGATGGTGATTCTTTCTGAAAAAGATCGATTTTTAAATCGATTCGAATTGTAACCTGACGAATCGATTCACAAAAAAATAGAGATGTAAAAAATAGATTTTTTTTCAAGTCTTCTTTTACAATGTAAATATAAACCTATTTTTTGAAAAGCAAGAAAGATACCATAGTAAACGATCTTTAATCAGTAAAATCAGGGAATTTTTTAATTCAGAGAATTCGACAATTTATTATTATTACCATATCAAAGCATCAGATATAAAAGAAGACATTTATTTTCTAAATGTATTAGTTACATTAAAAAGTTTAGAAAATATATAATATAGCTTATAGTTACCAATGCTTAATATCTGAGATTTTTAAAAACAACAGTCTGTCAAATCTACTGGGATCCAAGCAGTTCCGCTCATCACTTGCGATGTTACCGACAATTGAAAAAAAAGGCGCTCACAAGAAACAGAAGATCCCACAATATTCATATACATGATGGCTATTAAGTGAACGTGATGATAAATAGAATTTTTCTTTATTCTTGCCAGTACATTCAACTAATAGTAAATAATTTCATAGTTTTTACCGAAACAGAAAAAAAAATCGAATGTCGATTTTCTAGGATGAAATATCGATTCACTGAATCGATTTAGTGTTACCCATCGATTTAAAAAATCGTTTTTTTTTTTTTTTGCAAGAGAAATCGATTTTATCGTCATCCCTACCAGAAAATGTATTGACTCTAGCCGCGATCGAACCCGCAAACTTGGGCTTACGAAACGGGCATACAACCTCTAAGCCACCCCGGAACCGACACACCTTTTAAATATAAATAACTTTCGAAATTATCAGTGTTTCTGTGAATAGAATTTTGAGAATTTATATTAAAAAAAAATGTCATTTCAGACAGCCCAAAATAGAAATTGCGATTATTTTTATGTTTGGACACAAAAAAAGATCGAAGAGATGTATCGGACTTTACTACATAAGTAGATTATATAATTAGAAAAATTCATCGAATATATCGTGAAAAAAATAATTCTAGAACAAATTCTTGAGAAAATTTAAGAGATATCTCTTGTGCTTAAAAAAATTCCTTTACTCGTAAACAGTCGATATAACTTAAAATTTAATAACAACAATCTTTTCTAAAATAAAATAATACCCGAAAAACATTTTAAACATAAAAAAAATGTAAACAGTAGTTTAACCGATAAAGAGGCATGCCTATAAAGAACAAAATGTGTGATTCATTACTCTCGTAATTTTTCAAGAAAAAAAATCCTGCAAAAAAAATACTCTTAAAACATCAAAATGGATGCTTTGAATACATAATTATCGAAATTAACATCGCATAAATCACTTAATCCCTAACCGTTAAAAGACATTAAAGAAACACGGAAGGATTGGTAAGGTACTTTTTTTCATTATTATGCTTTAAAAAGATTACAACGGTCGATGAACTAGCAGCTGCAGTGCTGCTGCTGTATGATCAATTTTGTTATATCGTATGTGTCAGTCAAAAGTTTCATAGCTACTGAGATTTCAACGGTTGTGAAAGACAGAGAGGTCGACCATTCGGTAGACAGATCAATATAAAGTATGGAGATCTTTAGTTTTCAATACTCAGTGACATGCAGTGAAGAAAAAACAGAATGAGATGATATAGCTTGCAGCCAAAGAATTTTTCTCTCAATAATATATCTGCTTTAACTACATGAAAAATAAGAGCATAAAACACAAATAATGAAATATATTTATACAATTTTATCGTAAATCTATGTATTGATTTAAAGAAAAAGTTAAATTCGTTTTTTTTATAATGATTTTCGATATTACATGGTATGAACGATAAAAACTAGACTATTAGAAATGTTTAATTTTTAAATAAAAAAAGACTGAAAAAGTATCAGCGTTGTTTATAAAAAAAATATTGGACTTTCTTTGTGAAGGTGCTATTTTTAATGAATTTAACAAAATATTGATAAAAAATTTTGAAAAATTCTGAATTTGATAAAAATACACACAATGCAATATTAAAATCTAGATTTTGGATTAAGGAGCATTATTTTCTAAGAAAATCGTATGCAACTGTATAAAATACTAATGCAAAAAAAATTAATATTGATGTGTTTATGAAAACGAATTTTAACAACACAATCTAAAAAATAACGCAAACAGAATCTAAGTCGATCATGTAGTTCTAGAATCATGTCTAAAAGCAACAACTTTTGGATTAGATTTGTTGTAGACAATTTATTAATTTCCCTAATTTATAGGTAGAAGATTTTTGAAAAATTTTGAATCTGATAACACACATAATGGAATGTTTAAATCTATATTTTGATTTAAGGAATATTATATCTTCCAAGACTTTCCAAAAAAAAAAAAAGAATTTTTACACAACTATATAAAATACTAATGGAAAAAAGAATAAATAATGGTGTGATTATGATAACTAATTTTAACAAAACAAGATAAAAATAATGCGAACAAAATCAATAAACTCGATCATGTACTTCTAGAATCGCATCCAATACCAACCACTTGGCTCTAAAAGGTAGGAATTGGTACATTTTTAGCAATAGAAAAATTACCCTCATTACATTTTTTTATACTACTAACTTTTCAAATAATGTTCCTCAATTTTATAATTGCTTTTTTAGTTCATACATAAGGGAAGATATGCTTATAACCAGCTTGCATGAAAGCTAGAAAATTAGTTGAACTTAAATAATGTAGCAATATATTAAAACTGGCGAATGATTAAAGATTTATTAGTTTCAAACCAAAAATAAGGTTTAATATGTAAATTAAACACGAGGTTTATTATGTTAATTAAAAACGCAGTCTGCACATTTTGTTAGTTGATTTTTTAATAACAATGAGCCTTCATAGGATATAATTGCGACAAAAACACTAGATGAAAAAAATATTAATTCGGCAACAAAAAAAACACCCAAATTTAATTTTAAGAGTAAATTTTTAAAAAAGAAGAGAACATACAATTTTTAGTGGTTAATTGTTTCAAGAAAGACCTAAGCCCAAATTTGTGGAGTGCAGAAATTCTTTCTAATCAAGTAAAAATAAAATTATACGTTGATTGGTTTTGGATGACAGTGAGGAATGGCATCCTTACTGCATATATTTTGCGAAAACTAAGATTTAAAAATTCAAATGATCAAACAAAATATCTTTTTGAAACAGAAAAATATGACTTCACCAAACTAAATAAACCTAAGCAGTCCTTTATAAAATTAAACGTATAAGCAAAAACCAATGCCGATTAAAACAAGCAAATTACGAGTGGGAATTTTCCCAACCACAAGTCTATTACAGACAAATACTAGGAAAAAATCTATATCTTTAAAACAGAATTAAGACAAATGTTTTCCCATGACGTCACAGCTACACAAAATAAAACGTATTATTCCCTTCAATCTAGAAAGCGGAAACTAAATGGTAAATAAAAACAAATCGGGTGGGAAACAAAACAACCATTCATATACAGAAGCTAGAGATCCAGCTGCAGTCTCTTTTATGCAACGAATATTCAGAGAATAAAAGTGCATAAAAAAGTATAACCAGCTGTTCGCAATTATCTAACGAACGAAAGAGCATGATAAAAGGGAAAAGATGGAAAATAAGCAGATAGAGAAAAGCACAGTACAGACAGAGGTGATTTTTTTTTTATTTCATCCTCTAGAAATTCCATTCTTTTCATAATATTAAACAAATTATGGATGAATAAATAGCTTTTGTCTTTTTCTTCCATACGGTGTCAAAATAAAAGAGTGGGTTAGAATGAAATATTAAAACTTGTCCGCGTTTGTACCTGTTGATAAGGACAAAGGAAGGTGTTAAGAATGACGAGGAAATCATTTCGAAAAAATACCAGTGTCTTTCTTTTACGAATTTATTGGTCTTTTATTCGCGTTCAATGAATATTCGCTTTTTTTATTATTTGATTTGGTATAAATCTGTAACCAAAATTGTGGAAAGCAGCCTAGTTTTTTCTAAAAAAAAAAAATGTAATGTATTTTAAGCATTTATTTATATAAAATACTGAATTCCAGGGAATTTTTATAGTGGTTTATTAATTAATCCTACACACAATTATAATTAACGCTTTAACAAAACAATGCAATGCAATTTTTATTAATGCTTTAAATTAATTTTAGATGTTAATATTTTTAGTTATGTTTCAAAACCATTAGCTTTTTCAAACATAGTATGGATTTACTGTGATGTCACTCGACAATATTTCAACCAAATAAATCCGGTAATCTTCACTATAACATAAGATCAAGAAAACAAAGTTTTAGAACGGAAATTCTTCTCAAAGAATCTGAATTTCTCCAAGGCATTCTCACATGAGATCTTCTCAACGACGATATAGAATGAGAGAGTGCTTATTAACGTGGAACTATAAAGCAATATGAGGGCTATTAGCAGAATGCCCAAGGGAACCGAGCTCACCCGAAGAGGGTTTAGAGCTGCAAAACGATCCCCCGGGGAAACAACCACCCACACATCCAGTTTTTGTTAACAAAACCAGTTTACATTTTTAACAACAATGCATAGTTAATGGTGATGGACTTCATAATTCTGAACCTCGGTTCAAGTGATAAAAACAACAACTGAGCTGGCACTCCCCTCTCCAAACTACCACCCCACGCCAACGAAAGGAATTGGAGTCTCGACACATTTAACGTACATCAGTCCCTCTATACGGCGGGTCTTCAGTGGCACTCAGGCTCGAACTCATGACACCACTAGACTACCACGCGAGTGAGTGTGTGAGAGATTTATTAAAGTCGCACTACAAAGCTGCACGAGGGCTACTGGTGACGGACCTAGTCATTTCGAGCCATGGTCACAAGTGACAAAAACAATACCTGAGCTGGCATCCCCCCTCCTAACTTCCCTTCTTAACCATCGGGAGAACGTTTGAACCACGACATATTTAACGAGCATCGGCTACCTCTACACGGTGCGTCTTCAGTGGTATTAGGCTCGAACTCATGACACGACAGCCACGAGTTCGTGACCCTGTGTGTGTGTGACCGCTGCTACTTAAGATTCCCAAGTGATCATAACCACTAGGGTGCCAAGGCCACGATTTAGTTTAATTTGTGGAATAGGACATCTATAATACGATACCTGCGGTTTCAACCTTCCACATCATGCTACATCGAAGTTTTAAGATAAATTGAATTTAACGTGTAACGCCCCCTATTTTCCTATTAAAGTGTTCCATATCAAAGTACCACATATTGAAACTAGGTCACAGTCTTTGAAGCCCCAATGAAGAGATTTTAAATACTATAACTGTCTTAAAATACTGTTCATAAATAATACAACCATTTCAACGTATTCGTATACCTTAATAAGATGTTTTTTTTAATTTTAAAATTTATTTCATAATTAGCAAAAACTTTAGACGGATATTTTCATTTATAGTCATTTGCGACAACCATTCAATTAGGATGCTACGCAACATCCTCTTTGGTTGGTCAAGAGAGCACGAAATTAAGACTGGTCAAGGAAGTACCCACTCTTTTCTAACTATCATTTCATCACATCGTGTCTCAACGGTCAACATGCTTGAATTCTTAGCTAACTAATCCAGACACGTGTTGGCCAAATACATAATTGCAACCTACTTTTAGTTCCACTTCGTGATATTCGTATGGCAACAGACATTTTTGTTTCTGGTTAAAATTTCTAATTACGTAAGACTATAATAAAAGACTATGGAATTATCATTGGGAATGAAAAAAATTTAATTTTTAATAAGGAATGCACAATGAAAATTCCCATTTTGACCTTATTTAACAAATGACCGATGGAAAGATTATTGAAAATACTCGCTCAAAAATATAATTGCATTTTACGGCAAAATAGTTAATTAAGCCTTTAACCCTACGTATATATTTTTTTCTCTATTCGTAATTTAGAGCAGAGGTTTTCAACCTGAGTTCCGCAAAAGTGATCACTGTTTGCTTAAGGAATCCGACTACGTTCGGAACCGTGATTTTAAAAAAGCGCATAAATGGATAATTTTCATGATAATTAGTGTCACTTAAATTAGAATACATGTATAAAATTGTTTTAAGGATATTTTGACAAAAAAAAATATTTAAATACAATATTTTGGCAAAAAATTAACTTAGAATAATCTTTTTTTCAAAATGTTATCGTTTTATAAAAAATGCTTCTAAAATAACAATATTTCGCGCGCGCGCGCTTAGATAAAGTAAAGACTTCTCCAGAGAGTCTAAACTAGGATTTTTGAAAAATTCACATTATTTTGAGAGTTACCACCAATTGAAATATATATATATATATATAATTATCGGCATTTTTTTCTTAAAATTGCTCCCCTCTGTTATCGTAAAATATGGATAAACCCACTTCTAAGTTATATATTTCAAAAATTCTACTTGAGCCTCTGTACAGAGGTCCAAGCTATATACAGGGGAAATATTATAATAATAGAAGCATTTTTCACAAAAGGAGAACATTTTGAAAACGGGTCATTCTAAGTTCATTTTTTGTCAAAATAATGTACTTAAATAATTTTTTATCGTAATACTATTCTTAAAACAGTTTTATATACATTTTCTAATCTAAGTGACATTAAATATCATAAATATTATCCATTTATACGCTTTTGCAAAATCACGGTTCCGAACGTAGTCGGATACCTTAATCAAAGCACCCAAATTTTAGAAAAATTCTAATTTTTATAAAAGATCAAATTTCTAAATGTAGTTTGCTTGTAAAAAATATAAATAAATAAATATTTTATATGGATAAAATAAAATCTTTTTTTTTAGTTTCGTAAAAGTTACGTGCTTTAAGCATAAATGGAAAGGCTTGCCAATGAAGGAAAACGATTCGACGTTAAGGTTTCAATTTAAGCATCTCCTAAATGTTAGGTTGCAAAATTACAGAATACGCATAAAGTTTCCCTCACAGTTATGAACACTAAGTTGATTAAGTGAACAATCTGAGCAATGCATTTAAGTAAATAAAATTCTGAAAACATGTGGCCAGAAAAACAATATAGAAGCAAATTAACACAGAATACGAAATGCGACTACAGATGGCTTCAATAAACCTAGATTTCGGTTGTTTATGTAATAAAATGCAAACACATATACCAGTTTTTAAATGTAATGAATGCATGGTAGAAGACACCTAGAAATTTTTAATAAAAAAATACTGTATATATATTGTTACGTAGATCGGGGTTCGAGGATTTTATGCAAATCAGTCGCAAAGAGCAAGGCAGTTCTTTAAGAGCGATGAGAATTTATTGTCGAAAATCCAATCTTTGAAATACAGACGCAGAAGCAATATTCACGAAATAAATCTCAAAAGGTCTTTACACCTTCAACAGTACTCAGACACCATTATCAGTGTCTAAAATACACTAATGCAAAAGATTATTCACAATTCACAGCCGAGCTAATCGGTAATCATGGCCAAAGCAATACTAACTAATCGCTAGTCAAAACTAGACTGACTCGTTTAGGCGAGCATCTCTCTATTTATAGCCCGGCGGATCTTTCGAGAGAGATCCACTTGCATCATAGAACGTGAAATTAGTCTAGAAGAATCCATAACTTCATGAATTCGCCAAATTGGTCACTAAAAATGATGCCAACTTGGCTCTACCACCAAGATTTCGCCAAGTTCCCATTGAATCACCATTTTAACGTAAGGGACGGCGTGGCATGCGAATATTACAATTTGAACATAAAGTAAATATAACAGTAATATAAATACTTTACACATCAAAATACAAATTATTTACACTGTTTTACACAAAATTCGTAAGAATATTTATTTATTTAAAGTACCTATAATATGCGGACCTACTTTAAATATTTTATTTTAAGATATATTCTTCTAAGGGCCCTTTTTAAAAGGGATTCACGGGAAACACTATGTAGTTTCAAAGATTCCGTGAGTCAACAAAGTTTAAAGACCACAGATTTAGAGGAAAAAATTGTTTTTCTTCACTATTTGATTAATAGAAGGAATAAACTTTTTGAAAATCATAATTTGCGAACAAGAAAAAAAAATGAATTTGATTATTTTGCAAACAAAATGTAGACATTCAAATAATTCTTTCTCTTATTGTCATTCCCTCTAATATTAAATATAAAACATTTGTAACATTTTCTTTGTGGTTGTAAATGTTTCAAAACTCATTCAAAATAAAAGCACCACTTACAGTTTCTTCAGTAACAGCAAATGAAAAACAAGAAAGCAATCACTTTCAACTTACCTAGAAAACAAAAAGAAAATATTTTAAAAAACATAATAAACATTTATAAAACTCAAAAGCAGAAATAAAACATAACACAAAGCTAAACAAATAAATGGATAAATAAGATTAATAACAGAGACTAAAATGTGATTTAAATACATATCATATGCATTCTCAATGCATAGTAAAAAAAATCTAATAACTTCTATCTTTCAAAAAGCTCTGAAGCATACAATTTATTTTCGATTCAACGAATTTAATATTTACTAACTTTATATGTCGTATATAAACATATCTCTGTATCTCTAATGTCAGTAAAATAAACATACTATTTTTGGAATTTAATTCTCAAGAGGGTTTGAAATCTCTGCGAATGGCGATAACTTAAATTTCGTATTTTTTTTTCTGCACTGATTTTTTTTTCTTTCAATCTCAGAAAAAACTACATGTTTTTTGAGTGCAACATTCTAAATGTAATCGTTCGGATTTGGTATTTCTTTCCCATTCTTTTTTTATCAAATTTTCTTGTTGATTTCGAAAAAAAAAAACCTATTTATTCAATTTATATCGAAAAATAACATTCAATCCAATAAAATTATTCAATTTATATTTAATTATATTTAAAATGAAAAAAAGATTTTTTTAAAAAAATTTAAAAGGCAATTATTTTGGATGAATAAAAAGCAGAAAATAGACATTTGGATACATATAAAGAATTAGAATAGATTTAATTTAGTAGATTAAAAATAAAATTATTCTCATTTAGCTCTAAAAATATGATAAAAACATTCTCTTTAAGTAATATAGAATTAACTTAACTCGAACTAAATGAAAATGTAATTAAGCATGCAATTACAGCAGGGATCCTCTTAACCACAATCCCCGTGAAACAGAAATAACTTCAACGCCGAGGGAAAGAATCATGGCAGTATACATACGCACTCTAAATTACCGTAATTAAAAAGAAACAATCTATACTATTCCGACAGAGTAAAGATGTCACACTTGCTCAGTGGTTATGACAATGGCGGGTGACATTAAAATCCACCATTCAAGTCCATTTTAAATCATAGAGCAATTATGTAGAATATTGAGACTTTCTTCATATTTAGTTATCCTGGGTTTCCGAGTTCTCACATTGATGCGAATTGATTGACTGATTGTTTATTTATGTTTCATTTTGCAGTAACACGAGGGATATAGGCAATAGATCTCGTAATTTCGAACCACAATCGCTATGGAATATGTGTTGTGACGTTTGAGATAATAACGGTTGCGCGTGATATTGATTAATTTAAACATTTAGTTTATTTACGTCACAGAGCTATTATTTACAGATTATACATTGATGTTATTAAGCCTATTAAAAGATTATTAGAGTTCAAATGATGTGGTTTGTGAGGGAGGAGTTTTCTTTTGGGGTTCGTTCTCAACGGAGGTTGTCAGCAATCTCCTCTCTCCTTGCTTCGGGGATCAGCGAACGGGATCTTTTTAGCTTCCAGTTATATCCTGCTAGTCGGGAAAAGGGTCCCTCGTGGTGTCAAAGGTTGCCGTGGCGGTCCAAGGCGGGACCCCGCAATAACTTTAAAAATGCAGGTGAAAAATGCACGTGTGATGATCCACAAAGATGCCGATTCACAGCTGTGTGGCGGAAATTGTTACAGCGTGCTGCACCCAATTCTCCAAACCACGCTAACTTGAGGAAATAATAATGAAAAGACAAGAGTAAAATACAGTGGCGTATCGTACACAAACGCATCGCAGGGGGGAGGATACTAGGGGACTTATAACCTGACTAACGCCAAGTACATAAGATCTGACTTGGGGCCCAAATTCTGACTTTGCATGGGGCCCTAACATTCTCCACACTACGCTACTGGTAAAATATCAGCCAAAAGTTTCGTCTTGACATTTGACTGTGGCTCAAATATGAGGACTGTTTCCAATGTACCTCGTGTCAGTGGCGTACACAAGGGGGGTATCAAACCCTCTCCTCCATAAACCAGTACAAATAAACACAACACTACTTTTAATACTGCTTTTTTTATAATAGAAATTATACCCCTCGGCGCTTCATCTACGGGAGGGTTTTTAGAATGTAACCCTCATAAGAGAGTTCTGTGTACATCACTGCATCCTGTAGTACAAGAATAAATTTATTCGAACAAAAAATACACTTAAAAACAGCACAACAATCCAGTGTTCAGTCAAAAATAGAAGCAAACAAAGGCAAAAAAAAAAAAAACTTTCAATTTTCGCAGCAAATGCTTACTTGATCAGAGTTCAAAACGATGAGGACCGTCGCCAATAGTTCTCGTGTAACTTTCGAGTATGATGTTTTAATAAATATTCAATCAATCAATTGTGCCAAATGCAGTTTGTCATTTACAAGAATGGACACTTAGTTAAATCCGAAATTGGCTCGAACAACATCGATTAAAAAAAAATCACCTGCCATTTATATATTTTTTTCCCCTTACCACTAAAAAAAATCAATATCTTCTCCCAGAACATTCGAATTGTCAAAATATTCTCCACATGTCCTTGTGTGATTACTATATTGTATAAATTAACAGTAAAATTTTTTCATTACTGTCCACTAAACTTTTACTTGACAAACGAAGTCATTTCTATTCAGGGAATACACAGGCAGAAAAATATTCCATTTAAAATCGAACGTGTTATACTTCAATCACCATGGAGGAAGAAACCCAGGGAAAAAAGTCCTAAAATCAGCTTTGAACCACGGCTCAGTAGAGAAGCGAAGTATTTTCTTTTTCTCCTCTTTTTTGGAAAAAGATTTACATGATAAGATATCTGGAACTAATATCTTGTCAGTCATACATACACCTCGGGATTACGAAAAATCTAGTCTACCATCCCCCATTTCTTTGATCATTTAAAATTTATAATCCTTGCGATTGCATCAGTGGATAAGCTTGGCGGCAAAAAATAGAATTCGCCAGCCGAAAAGAGGGAAAAAAGAGTGACAAAATTCGAAGCGATAAAAAGGAAAATGGAATTGAGAATGTTTTAAAATCGTTTGGTCTGCCTTATTGCCATCCAGGCGTGCCAAACTTAATCCATTTATTTCTCCGTGACGAGCAATAAATGTCAGACGTGTGATGGTATCAAGGAAGAAACCAAATAAAAACAAACACCAATGTCTGCTTGTTAGAGCCCAAACCCAAACCCTTAATTTAAAGATTTAAACAGCAAATAACTCCTCTAAAAATAACTAGAGTGATCTATATTATGTATATGGGAAAAATAGTTTTATTCAAAACAAGCTATAAAGATCTATAATTCTTTTTATCGGTATTACCTTTAAGAAAATCCCGATTTTACAAAAATTTACATATCTATAAAGAATATTTATAGATGTGAGATCTGACAAAAATAATTTTTATTATGCATTTTGAATCTATATAACACCATTAAATCTTAATAAAGCATCAAAGTTTCGAGGATCACTATTTCAAAAGCATTTTAAGGATAAAGCATGCAAATTCTCCCAGGCAAAAAGGACATTAATTTCGGAAAGATAGACTAACGTATGTATAAGATAAAAAGCATATTCGTGTAAGACTGCATTTTACGTTATCTTGCATTTTTCGATCAGTAAGATTTTGAAATGCCGAAAAATAGCACTATTATCCGACATCTTATAATCGTAAATGCGATATTAATGTTATGGAGATTTTGATTTACCTTTTCATCAATATTATCTGTTGTGTTTATCTGATTGTAATAAATAGTATTCGAAAAAAAAAAGTTTTTTTTTAATTTGCTTTTTTTTTTCTTCCTCTCTTCAGATTTTAAAAAATAATTTTTAAATGATTTTAAAGATTAATTTGTGGATTTTTAGATTTTTAATAAGAATTTTAAAATAATTAAAGGGAGAATAGGTAATTAAATACCTTCCTTCCCTTCCTTCCAAATACTGAGTTCGAGTTTCGAACTTCCAGCCGTCTTGTACCGACATTAAAGCACATCAATGCCGTCGAGGTTTTATGATTGACTGATTCTTTATAAACGTCGTTCTCGCAAATAACGCAAAAGCTTTTAGTGACAGACCTCATAATTTTGAGACATGATCAAGTAACGAGAAACGACACCTGAGTTGGCACACCAAACTTCCACACTACGCCAAACGCCAATTGATTGATTGATTGAATATTAATGTCGCACACTGTTCAGCTACACGAGGGCTTTTGACGACGGACCACGTAATTTTGAACCATGGTCAAGTGACGTGGACGACACCTGAGCTGGCACCCCCTCTCCTAACTACCACACCACACCAACGGGAGGACGTTTCAGCTCTCGACAGATTTAACGTGCATCGCTGCCCAACACGGCGGGTCTTTAGTGGTAATGGGCTCGAACTCGTGACAAGGCAAGCCACGATCCGATACCTATACCACTCGGCTACCGCGGCCAAACACCAAAGAGAGGATTTTAAGCTATGAGATTTAACGAGTGCATCAGTTCCTTTATGTGGTGGACAAGGACTCGAAAAAATGATTCGTCAAAAACAAAACCAACCACGAGTTCGTGACCATGACTAAGCTCTAAGTGTTAACATCAATGTTCGTGAGGGATGCCAGCAGTGACGTAACGGAGATTAGGGATTCCCTGCAAAGTCAGGTTTTGGGCCCAAAGCAGGGTCTTACAAAGGGTATGTACTTGATATCAGTCAGGCTTTGGGCCCTTTAGAATCCTGGGCCCCCAACAATGTGGGGGTGTACGTTACGCAATTGGATGCCAGTTCAGTTGACCTTCCTAGCGCATGACCACGATTCAAAACGACAAAGTCCACTGCTAACAATTTTAGTGTTGTTTCTAATTCTATGTTAATAAATGAATAAATATTTTGCGATGCATTTCAAAAAACAAGAAATTTATTTTTATCGACACAAATTCAAAAAACCGCAATCTATTATTCAAATCTAAACAATTCTGCATGAATCCAAAGCATTCTGACGAAAAGGAAGATTTGTAAAGAGAGAGATTAAAGGTCAATATAAAAATTACCTTAAATAAAAGTTGAATGAAGAAAACATACATTCTCCCTTTCATTTTTTATATTCTATAGCTTCTGAAAATTTATTTATCTAGTATTTAAATTATGTTGCAATCAAGAATTGCAATCCCCTATGACGTCATCGTAATGTTTCAAAGTCCATATTTTTTCTTTAAAAAAACATAGAAAAAAAAGTAGAATACATGTTGTAAAGGTATATTCTATAGCGCAAAATGGTTTTAGTCACGCATATTCAAGGGCTTAATTTAAATAAAGGCGGCGCTTCATTCGCAAATATTATACACGCATAGAATTAGAATGCAATTTTCTCTATATTTTTTGCACCTTTTTGAATAGAATAGAAAATATTTCTCATGTTTTTTGCTTAACGAAAAATAATGAAGACTAAATAACCAAGTTATAACCCATGTAAAGCAAACCGATCTTTAACATATAAAAGTTCTATCTTTTTGCAAATTAGCTCTCCCCCCCATCAAATTATCATAAATGAAAGCAATACATATAAAAATGCATCAAGACTTATAACAAATCTTACTAAAATAATTCTTAAGAATATTAGCGATTACACAAAATTTTTTTTAACTGCTTGTATTTTAACTGCTAATTTCAATAAAATTTTTAGTTAGCTCTTCTTGCCTACAATATCAAAAATCCATCACAAAATTATACTTCATAAAAATTATAAGTTCAAGCAAGTCAACGTGGTATTATGCATATTATAAAAGTCAGTTTAGAGTCAAACATCTAACAAGCGCTCCAATACAATTTGAATGAATTAAAATACTATTTTTAACGATTATGTTTAGAAAATAATTAATTCCACAACTGATACTAATTAATTGTGGGTCTGAGTCCTGGTACAACACGACACCATGTCAAGGATCTGATGCACGTTAAATCTGTAGAGGCTCAAAGCACTTTCGTTTGAAAGTTTGGAGAGTGAGGTGCCAGGTCAGGTGGCATCAGACAAGGTGGTCAGTTGTAACTTAATCATGGTTCAAAATTATGAAATTGTCGACGTTCGTTCCTCGTGTAACTTCAAAGTGCATCGTAACAAAAATTCAAACCCAGATATACATACATTGTTTAACGCGCAAACGCTTACGACGAAATATCGGTAAACATGAAATAATTCATCAGTCCTACCAAACTGCTATGTATGTATTTTCATGCATTTTTTCTCTTAATACGAAATTAAAATTGCTTAACACGAAAAAATTTCCCTTCTGGGAGTCAACAAAATACGAAAAACACCAGCCGCGCAGGCGAGATTTAAGAGGGGTGTGAAATGAAAGACAGGAATTGGTTTCACATGTTTCGTAGAAAGGAGGCTGACTCGTCTTTGAAATGCCCTCAAAATAGCCAGTGACACGAGTCAATTTTGTTCCATCTATGCTCTACTTTCAACCTCCACCCCAACAAACGCCACAAAAAACAAAATAGTAAATAACTCAGGGAGAAAGCAAACTGCTACTTCACTTAAAATGAAGATGGAATTTCTTAAGGCTGTTGATTAAAAACAAAACACGAAAACGGAAATCTGTAAAGATTTTCGTATTGCTAAATTTTTTAAACTTAATTTCGCAAATATATATATTTTGTATATATGTACTGCAATATCCTTTAACCCGAAATTATTTTAACACGAAAAAATATTTCAGTCTCCCTCAATTTCGTGTTAAACGATTTTCACTGAATTTTTTTATAGCAGCCTATAAGAGAAAAAGATTAAAATATTAATAATACTTATTATTATTTTCATCCATTTTTACTCAATCAATTCATTTATCAACTTTCATTTTTCGACTGTTAATCTAGAAAGGAACAGGAAAATGGAGAAATAATTAGTATGAAAATGTCAACAAGGAACCTGGAGATAAGAAATTTGAAAATTATTCATTTGTGGGTGTTCATCAAAATTACGAGACAATATCCTGCAATCACAGAATAATGTCGCCAAAATATGACACAATAAATAATACAAAATAATAATGCGGATGTTGATCGAGATAACTATGGTATGTATCAAACAGTACCGCCATCGATTTGCTTAAAGAACGACCTTGAAAGGGGCGGAAAATATTTTTTGAAATGATGAATGTAAACGATAATATTTTTCGTGATTAGAATATAAGAGAGATCCGGTGATAAATAAAATTTAAAAGTGAAAGCATAAAAAATTATAGGAAAATTTCTCTATGTATTTTTGATTCAAAACATTTATAATTAATACATTCGTGCACCACAAACTTTTTTTTTTAAAGTTTTTAATAGATCCACATTCATTACTTCTAATTTAACTAACATTTGTACGAATATTTGGGTCCTTTATTAGAATTAGTAATGGGACCAAAATTTTAATTCACAAATGATCTTCGAATCAATACTACAAATAACGTGGTCAGGACATAGCACGCAACTATCTTTCTCTAATGTAGTCATTATTTGGTCTGTAACAAAATTTTTTCATTTTCAAAATTCGACACTTTAATCACTCAATTAAAAATTGTAGTTAAGTATTTGATATTAAATTCATTTGTGTAGCAGTAAACCAATTGTAATGTAACCCTCTTTTGTAGGTAGGATCAGATGTTAAGTGCTGTAAAGTGTTCCTACCAGGAAAATGCGCCAAAAAATTTATTAATTTTGAGCGAAATAGTTTCTTTGCTCGTAGAGTTGCAAGAATAATTATTTCAATGGGAAAAAAATCGAATAAATAAATGTAATAAATTAATATTTACTTTAAAGTAGAATCTTATTTATTTATAAAATCAAAATCATAATTCCGAATACTCTATTTCATATTTCACCCATAGCAGAAACTTACTACTGAAATTACTTTTCTGTTATAAAATTTTTTCATTTACATTTGCATTCATTCATTTTTATTTACTTTTTAGCATGATAATTTTGTCTAATACACTGAAATATTAATTTTTGTTACATTATTATTTGCTTTGAGGCCAAACTGCAGTTTGTTTAAAATTATTAACAATGTGAACATTCATTTAATTTTTTTTTTTTTTAATTTTTGATTGTTCTACTTCACACAGTTTTACCCACCCAAAAAATATTCTAATTAGTATAATTGATGAATTATATATTTTCAAAATTTAACCCGCGCAAAGAACGGGTATTTCAGATAGTTTATTTATAATATCTAAATTAAATCCCGAATACCCCCATTTCAAAACATGTCTCATTTCATCTCACACACACAAAGAGATTAAAACCTATATAATGACAGATTTATTAGCGATTCCTTATGAAATGAGTTAGACCTTGAATTTTGGGTAGATTTATTGGCGATCCCTTGTAAAAGAATATCACAGTAAATTACACGTGCTATACTAACCCATTTAAAATATTCCCTAAAACACTGAAGTAATTTCTTAAATTAACTTTCATTTCTTCACTTAAACACGTAATAATTTTTATATTACATTTCCCTATGTTTTTCCGCAAGTATTTAAAT
This sequence comes from Trichonephila inaurata madagascariensis, assembly GCA_019973955.1. Taxonomy (NCBI): domain Eukaryota; kingdom Metazoa; phylum Arthropoda; class Arachnida; order Araneae; family Nephilidae; genus Trichonephila; species Trichonephila inaurata. Next base: position 196,250 of record BMAV01022581.1, read on the forward strand.
CTACCAAACGAATAAATTCTCTTTCTTGTATTTTTGCACTTGAGAAAGAACACACTCAAAATAAATCTCCTTATGTTAAATTTTTTTTTAAATAAACTATTCTATGATCATTGTCAAAAACCTTTTTTACTGCAACGGCTAAAATTCACAAAATGAATACCATCTCATTTCGTTGCATTACATAAATCTATATTAGACCAATAAAAGCAGACATTTTGTAAAGAAATTAAGAAGAGTTCAAAAAAAATTCAAATTTAGAATATAAGGAACATGATTCTTACATGTAATTATTTTTTATATAATTCAAAAACACCCACATTCTATTTTGTATCAAACTGGAATCTCATAGAGTGAATTTTTACGCTAATATCATGTGGAATTCATCGAATAAATAAATAAATTCAGTTTCCACACAGTAAAACACTTATTAGTACTTAGACACTTGCTATTATTATATTCATTATAACTGTATAATGTTGAACAGTTTTCAATCTCTGCATGTACAAAATGTCCTAGCCTTTCAATTTAAAACTAACACATTTCACAGATTACCTATGTTTCACGACAACAAAACCCCCATTTAATTGTCTTTATAGTGTTCATAAATCTCATTACAAAACTTTTTTAGCAAACCTGTATATATATATATATATATATATATATTTTTTTTTACTTTTTTGCAAATCTAAATTAGGAAACATACTTTCGTACAGTTAAAAGAACAACAAAACTAAAATATCAGTAACAAAAAAATATTGAATTAACTTTTACAATTGCAAACGAATCGTGATGATAGTTCCGTTACTTTAATAATAAAGCTCTTCTTCAAAAGATTCAGAGGATAATGATAATGATGATGACTCTTCCTGAGGACATTAAATACTCCATTTAACGATGCAAAACAAAGGGAAACCAAGACTTCCATTCTAAATTCAATTACAGACCACCGCTCACGTAACCTCACCGTCTGGAGGGGATCGCCAAACGATTTCCAAGAATTGTCCCACATCTTAAACAGCAAGAAACAACGATTCCAACTCCCAGTAGAGCGAGTGTATACAGCACAATCAAAAGAAAAACACCAAGTAACTAAATCAAAAAGGTCGCTCGTAACACCAACCTTGGCTTTGGAATATTTTTCTTCATACGTATGCTACTCAATATGTTATCTTTCTTTTGTTGTTGCCACTCTACCTTGTAGTAATGAGGCAGTGGGGAATAGAGGAGAGCAAAAAAAAAAAAAAAAAAAAAAAACTTTTTAAATAAATAAAAAAAAAAAAAAGTAGGATCTGGTTTTCAATGTAAGGAGGAAGGATAGGGGAGGGCGCAGACGAAAACCGGAAAGGGGGAAGAGCACGTGCTTTTCATACAGAACAGACGATGGCAGTGAGGTCACGTGAAAGTACATTTCGGGGGTTGCCCAGTGCAGACGGTATGTCGTATTGAATTCGGAAAATAAAAATTGATGGGATTATGATCAGAAGCGAGTTTGGGAGATTTTTATTTTCGTGTAACCAGGTTTTGAAACGAGATGGGAAGGATAAATGTGTTATAAATATTTATGACCAGTGGGTAATATTCTGAAGGGGTATAAGGAATGTAATATGTGTGGGATTTGGGTCTGTAGTGCTTTTTTTTTAATGAAAAATCTGGAAACAGATGGTGTTGTGGAAATGAAAGTCGTGAGATGGTGACTGAACTGGAAAAGGGATAAAGTAAATCTATGTATTTTATAAATAGCATTTAGAGGTGATTTAGTTCAAAGAGTTATCTCCCATAAATGAAAATATATTGTTTTTTGGTGGGCGGCTGAATTGACTGATACTCTCGTTCTAAATTGAAATTAAAAAGATCAAAGAAAATTCATTTTTAACTTAAGCAAACACATTTGTATTACAAATAAGAATTTCTAAGACAACGTGCATTAGACATAACGTCCCTTCAATAGTTTAAAAATTAATGTAAGAGTTAATTATGTAAAGTTCCATCTGATATGCTTAAATGTGGTCATATCATATTTACAATATCAATAATGTTTAAGGACTGCATATTAGTTTTTGACCAATTTTATTGCATTGATTACCAATTTATATATAATAGTAGGTCAGTACTGAGAGATATTCAATATATATTCATTTCATAACTGATTTTGAATAAAACTACAAGCTTTGCTGTTGGTTAAATATAGCGAGGTTTGAATACATTGCTTATTAACGTTGTATTTCAATACAACACAAAAGTTATGGGCGATGGACCGCGTAATTTTAAACAGTCAAGTGACGAGGATGACACTTAAGTTGGCAACCCACACTTTCAACAGATTTAACGTACGCTCTACATAGTAGGTCAGTGACCTCGGACTCGAATCCATGACTTAGTAGTAAATACAACGCTGGCCACGAGTTCGTGACCATGACCACTGGGTTACTGCGGTCACGAATAAACTCAACAGGGGGAAAAAAGAAGTGTACTTGATAGTAAGTCAGTAGAACAAAAGGTTTCATAATACATGTTTAATCTATAATGGAATTAAATATTTGTGTTCCTCGTAAAGTAGTGTTACCAGTGGCGTAACGTACACCCCCGCAAGCCTACATCGCAGGGGAGCCCGGGGTTCTAGGGGGAGGGCCAAAGCCTGACTGCCACCGAGTACCTAATCCTTTGTAAAATCCAACTTGGGGGCCCAAAACCTGACTTTGCAAGGGGGCCTAAATGTTCTCCGTTACCCCACTGAGTGTTACTACAAAATTTGTTAGGATAAATATGTATAGAAAATGACATAAAACATACATTTAATTGTTATGTTATTAATTCTTGATATTAAATGAGAAATTAATCAAAAAATATTAATCTTTGTAACAATAAATCACGACGGACAGCAGTAAATAGGTGATTATTTATTACAAGAAGAATCCACTATACTTAAAAAAATTTAATCCGATGAGAAAGTTATCAATTTTAATATAAAATGAACGAATCAGCAACTTATTTACGCGGTAAATGAGTTTCCTGTTATCAAATAACATTTTTTCTCTCTAAAATAAAAGGAAATAATAATTTGTATTTAACTGTTTTTATTCGAATGAATGTGTGTGTGTGTGCTACTACTTCAGAAATTTTATGGTGATGTATTAAAAATGATTGGAACTTCAGAATTTTTAATGATTTTCAACTAAGCATGCCTCGCGTTTGCAAATTCTTATCAACTATTATCTTTAAAACGTCGTGTATTACAAAAAAATATACATAAGAGTAATTAAAAATAAAACCAAACATAAATTTTCATTTTTGCTCTAGAAATAGAATTACCTCAAAAAAAGAAAACAAAAAAACAAACAATTATCCATTAACTTCCACCCTCACTCCCCAACTATTATACAATGTAAAAACAAGACATTCATCTAGATAAGAGATTAAGGTATCGAACAATCGTCCTTCTCCAGAAGCACTTTCACCTTTATCAGTGCCACACAATACCACCTCTTCCGATCGTTAAACAATGCGGTGGTCTCACTATCTACGCTTTCAAAGGATGTCTGCCGAAAAGCTATGGAGACAAAGGAGAAAGAACCCTTGTGGGTAAACACAGGAAATGGCGAGGGGTTTTGAAAGGGTCTAAAAATGTACCAGTTGCATACGATATCTTATCATATAAGAGGAGCCAGTAAATGTACGCAAACCCGACTAAATGTTTAGGCACTATATTTTAACTAAGATTCTTATTCTTTAAATGTGTTCTCTTTTCCAATCTTTTAATCTGTTTTCACACTTTGGTTTATATGCATACTAGATATTACCTAACTGCATCGCTGAGTATTCCACCATGTTGTACGACA
>BMAV01022581.1:205085-261129 GCA_019973955.1 Trichonephila inaurata madagascariensis
CCTCATGGGCTGTTGCGCCACTGAGTTTGAGTAAGATAAGAGAAAAAGATTAGGTTATTATATAGAAAATGTTTATTTTAAATTATGAAAAAAATTAATTCGTAAGCAAATTATATTCTGAAAAATATTAAAGCACAGTATCGTTATTTTATATCAAGCAGTTACTAATTATTTACAATGAAAAAAATATATTTTTACATTACAGATTGTATAACACTTAATTGGAATAGAATTAACTACTGGAAATAGTTAAATATTGTAACCAGTTTTGTAAGTTTACATCTTTATAAGAAAGCTCCGAACAATCTAACTGTGAATCGGAATGAAAATGTTTATCCATTCATTACAACATTAAAGTGAAGTATACACTGCGTTTAATTTAACAATATCTGACTTCCAGTTTTAAAAGAACCACCCTAAATAAAAACTCACCAATATTGTCACGAAACTATAAAAAAATTATACTTAAATCTTTGAATGATTCTTTTTTTTTTTTAAATAAGCCATAAAACTGTGAATCGTTACACAGAATTAGAAAATTAACCTGATCTATACTATTGATTTCTTAATGCATAGATATCAATTTTTATTAACATAGCACACCGAAGAAATACAAAGAAACTCGTTATTCTGAACACGCTCAAATGACGAGAACGACACCTTGACTGGCACTGCATTCTCTGACGTCAAACCCACGTAAGGACTTTGAGTCTCGATAGACTTCACGTGCATCAATTCCTTTAGACGACGATTCTTAAAAGGTATCAAGACTTGTACACACAACTCAACGGCCAACGACCACGAATACTTAATTGCCACGGCTACAATACGTAGTGTATCACGCCACGTATGTTATTTTTCCTGCAGTAACGCTCTCCTTGTGGGAAAATTGAGTTTTACAGGCGAAGCTCACTATGTCCAGCGTGAATTAAAAAAATAAAGGTATGGCAACGATAGGAGATGTGCCCACGGTTACAAAATTAGCAACTATAATTATTAGCAATTATAATTATTACCTTAAAAACATATCACACTTCAATATAAATAACTATCTGAGTCGTAACGAGATATAAATGACGGACAATTTGTTAAAAAGTTTTGATAAACCGAACATGCTCGGTTCATCAAAGGGCAACTACAGAGGCAGGCAACGATAAAAGACGAAATACGTTATTAAAATTCTAAAATGTAATGTAAATAACTAAAATTATAGCCACAAGCATTTCTATTTTTTTCAAACAAGCTTTTTATTTACTCTTCCTGAACCAGAGTGTGCAGACCTTCACAAACGAAGTTAAAATATACCATCTCAAGTCACAAGGACTTTGTCTTATGTTATACGTACATTCCGCATGTGACAACCCGTCTTTATTTATATTCTACAGGAAAGGGGAAATCTTTTTCCGATCTCGTTCCTTCTGCACATAAAATAAGGAAATTACCATTTCAGCTGACTTTGGAAACAGATGAATACCTTGTATATACGGGTGTTGATGAAACGCCTCGGGCTTTCAAAGCGTGGCATAGCGAGTGACGGAGGATAGATATCTCAAAGGACATAAAGGTCATAACATTTCGTTCTGATTTCATAACAAATAGCTTTCCGTGTAATTAAAAGAGAGTTTGCGATTTCAAAGAGCTATGTGATGTTTCGTTAAACGAAGTGAAGAAAAAAATTATTTTTAAAATTTAGGAGCTAAAAATTGAACGATTGAAAATGACGTTTATATATTTTTTTATAGAAAATTTGAAAATATGGAAGATTAAAAATTTTATTCGAATTCCCACTTTATCAGCTTTTGAAGAAGTTTTTATACCTATTAGAATAAAGATTAGTTTAAAAGAATTATTTAACATTAAAACAGATATTCTCAACTTGTTTTGCAATCAATAAAATCTCAACTTTTCCCTTACAGCTACGAGAATAAAAGGAAAAATTTTAAATATATATATATATACTTTTCTTATAGACTACACAAGTGTATTGCTGAATTTTTGTAACAATGTATTTTTTGTACCACACACAATTGAGGCCAAATCCCGAACAAAAAAATCTTTAGCGAGTTTTCGACACACTTAAAGCTTTATTGTCATTTCATTTAATGATTAGGTAAATTTTTACAGAATATAATCAGTGATAAATAATTTACACTGATTATTTCAATTTCAATTGATTTATAAACCCCACCAACATCCAATGTAGATATTCTGATTAGTGTTTATTAACGTCGCACTGTAAAACAATATAAGGGCTATTTGCGACGGACTTCGTAATTCTATGGACAAATGACGAGGACGACACCTGAGTTGCCCCCCTCCCCTCCAAACTTCAACACCAAAGGGATTCATTCCACGCCACTATGAGGTTCGATAGATTTGACGAACATCAGCACACAGCCTACACAGCAGGTCTTCATTGGAATTAGGGCTCGAATTCATGACACACCTGCCATGAGTGCTCGGCCTTGACCACTAGACTACCGCGGCTACTGTGGATATTTCGAATTGTCAATTTCAACGTACAAAATAAAAATTTTGAGAAAAATGTTTTCGAGCTATCTAAATCTTTGAGAAAATTGTTGAGAGCATCTACAGTTGTAAATTTTATTATAATATCACCGATTCTCCGATTTACTTACAACACCTTATATTAGATATTTTTTATGGTATAATTTAAACAGTGAAATTCAATCTAATATCTAAAACAGCCAAAAAGCCTTGGTTTTCAATACCACATATTTAATCTTCAGAACTCAAAATGAATAAAAAAAAATTATATATTTAGTATTCCAGATATTTTTTATAAGAAAGCCATTTTATAGCTAAATATTTGAGAATTTTATCAAATATAACTTTTCGATCATAAAATGTATATAAGATACATCACGGATTTTATAGTATAAAAATTACTAAACACAGCATCTGGTTGGGAAATTCAATTAATACTATTCTACCAATTTAATCTATTTAGTATTTATTTAAAAATAAAATGAATAGATTCACAAGCAATTATGTACCCATAAGATAGATGAATCATTTTTAAGAAAGCTTATTTTGTGTGAAGTCGGTTTTTAACCCCCACTTTGATAAATACCAAACTCATGACTTGATGTTGGTATCACTCCTCCATAATATTAAACAAAATTTCAAGACAGCCAAAATTTAATTCAACTGGAAAATATCGAATGTCTCAATATGAAGCCATATTGAAGCCCCCGCCTTCTTGCCCCGTTAACATACAAGCGACAAGCACGCCTACACGATAATAGCAAAAGCAGCGTGAAATGGACGAGAAAGAAAACACGTTGGAGAGTCACGATATACTAAAGAGAGCGTACCAACACGACATTAGCATATCATTGAAGGAAAAATCTGATAAACACATTCGAGCAACCGTGTAAAATGAAAACTTCTCGGCAAGCGTGATCGAATGTGAAGGAAGGGCGCTTAGAGATGCTGCATGGGGACGGAATATTAAATTAGTTTTCATGAATAACAAGCAAAACGATGACCTGTTGAGGAAAGAATGGTCAAGTATATTAAATAAGATATATAATTCAATACTTATTTAAATTATGTACGATCTGGTAACTTTGGAATAGCATATTTAGTGCGTGGAGAAAAAAAAAGGATATTACTCATTTTATGATAGGTTAGTTTTAAGAAGAACTATATTAAAACTGTACGTCGATAAAGTAAACAAATATTTTTCAAAATAGGACGAAGCTTTTGGAGATCAACATACCCCTGAAAACTAACTTATAATCGAAAAATAGGAACCATACTTGACTCATGAATATGTAAAGCCTTTAAGTTTGGCTGCAATAAGAACCAAAAACTAAACCATAAAATTATTAATTAAATTAAAATGTTATGCCCTTATTTTTATTTTTTTGAATTAAAATATAAAGGATATAATATAGATAATAAATTTAATTTATTATTATATTATTTATTAATTTATTTCATTATTAATTTATTTTATTTATATATATAGTGCACAGAGGGGCATCTTGCATGTGAACCATGACTTATTTTTATTATGTATTCAATTACAGATATGTATCTGATATAGGTGGATTAGACAGTTTATATAAATGACTTCAATAAAATATAGAACACATTCTTGTCCTAGGACAAGCCATTCGAGTAAGCTTCTAATGTTCTCTACCCTCCACCAGCATTATACTGTGATACAGTAGACAAGAATGTCATTTTTCATCAAAGACGCCACGACTACAATTACTTACCGACATGGCGCCTACATCAGTATCTTGAGATAGCGTTAGAAGAATGTAACTATTTTCTAGTTAAGTATCGAGACAATATTTTGGAAATGGGTTTTTATAAACGTTATTAGAAATGTTCAGTTTTATCATATTTATCAAAAATCCTCTAGGGCATATTAAGAAAAAATCTGCAAAACAAGTAGAAAAATTGGTTTGCAAATAATTTTTATGAGTTTCGTGCAAATGGTTAGAAGAATCATTTATTTATTTTCAGACTTACAGGGATTAAGTAAGTTTTAGATAATTTTGCGAGAATTCTGAAGTTTTGGCATTAATTACTTTATTATAATGTTTTGAAATATAAAATTTAAAACGCAAAAGGAAAGAAGTTTGACATTAGTTTTTCCTTTCCGTTCGAGTTCTTTCCTAATAAAATAACGTGGCCGCCTAGTATAGATATGGCCGTCACGAACTCATAGCTAGCGAGTCACGAGTTCCAGCCCTAGTGCCACCGAAGATCTGCCGTGTAGCGGAGTGGCCGTAGTAGCCAGGTTATGGCTGTGAATCTGTGGCCGGCATTATCGAGTACCGTGGATTTCCAAACCTATTGCTATTGAAGACCCACCACGTAAAGGGGCTGAAACACATTTTACATTTGTCGAGGTTCAAAGTCTTCCCATTGGTATGGTGTGGACTTTTGGAGTGACGAGGACGACACTGTGGCTCAAAATTACGAGGTCCCATCACCAATATTCCTCGTATTGCTTTACGTTGCGACATAAATACACTCAATCTGTCAAATAACAGTGTAAAATTTAGAAGCATTTTTTAAGAACATATTAAATTTTACATTTTAAAATATCAATGATGACATTTCTTACGTTTAATACTAATAACAAAATATTATTATTGAAAGAGAATTGAAATAATATAAATGAATATTTTAACTCACATTTCATCTAATAGCATTAATAGCAAAACATGATCTTAATGAAATAAATTAATAGATTTAATTCAATTATTATATATCAACTAGATTTTAAAAATTCAAATGAGCCCTTTTGCAAATTTAAAAGAAATTCCCAGTAAAAGAAGAAAGGAAAATAATAAACAGTTATTTTAAATGATCCTTCTAAAATAAAATCAATTCGAAAAGGATTCTCGGAAAATGTTAAATCCTTTATTTTCTACCCAAATGATGAAATAGAAATTTTCTCGAAAACACGAGAATCAAGAAAACAACAATTCAAGCTTTAAAAAAACTTAAAAAACCATTCCTTTCAAATCATACCCGTTTCGTTCTACCATTCTTAACACAATTAGGCAATGCCAATTAAGCAACTAAATATGAAAGCAATTATTAGTCAAGCGAACGGTTAAAACCATTCTTTTTCCTCCGTTTTCAGAGTTTACTATTCAACTTCACAATTTAAGTCGCTTAATTAGATCACGAACAGCCTTTCCGGAAACAGCATTCCACATGTGGAACCGATTGATTTTGAGATAAGAGAATGAGAAATTCCAAATAAATGAGACTCACTGCCAACTAGATATTAGCCAGTACACTGCATTGCGTGCTCGATATCTCAGACATATTTGTGTTTTAGTAGTTTTACGTCGATTCGCATTCTATCTGAGAGGAGAAAGATGTAACGGTATGTGGTGGAATGCCTCCTTAGGGTTAATTACATAGTTTAGTTTAGTTAACGTAAAACTAGATTTGTTTTATTAGGTTGAACGAGATAGATTTTAAAGATTTAAACTGTGGTCAAATGACACCTTAGCTGGCTTTTTATTCCGTCAGCATTGACGTGAGGACTTACGAAGCCCTGAGATAAATTAAACGAATAGTTAGAGCAGGGGTGGCGAACCTTTATGGATCAACGTGCCATTTTTTAGAAAGAAATTTTTAATGACGTACAGACGTGCCTTCAAGTAATTTTGACTTGTGATGATTAGGAAAATAATGAAACCAAATACTAACTCAAAACTCTTTCTTCACAACGAAAAATACATTTTGCACTGTATAGTAGTAAATGTCTTAGTAAAACGTGTAATTCAAATTGAAGTAACATTAGTGTGTCTTCTGCTGTTTGGATGGCAAATATCTTATATTAGGATTGTAAGATGTTACTTTTGCTAGAATGCATGCTGAATTAGTGTCATCTGCCAGGAGTGGATCGAGACAGCGCTTATGCACATAGATAGTTTTTTTTTTAATGCAATGCATCTGTTCTCCAAAGTATGATTTAGTTTTGTTAATATATCTCATGATTAACCTAAAAAAAAATCAAACCCCAGTTTAATGTGAAATTAATTTAGTTAATGAAAAATAATTTATTGTTTTATAAAATAAATGTGACTGAAAAAGTTAAATATATGTGAAATATGTAAAAATATGTGTGAATCATGTAAATTTCATTAAAATATCTACACTTTTGCTTTGCGTGAAGAAAAATTAAAGCATAAAAATGACTTGGACACAAAATGAGCAGATCAAGTCTCTGCTATGCACATTCATTTCAGTCTCCATTTAAGAAAACAAAAAGTATGAAAAAATTGATTACAGAAAATTAAAAAACAAATCAACTAATTAAAATAACCAGAAAGATAATAAAACAATTAACAAATTAAAGCAAAAAAATAAAATAACAAGAAACCAAAAGTAAAAAAAATTATCCAAAATGTAATTAAAATGCAATAAGAACTTCAGGAAAAATCGTTCGACTAATACAGCGATATAAAAATAGTTTAGCTATTCAATTATTTTAGTTTCCATATTGCGTAATAGATGGCGCTAGCATTGCATTAAAAAGAAACTATATGGGTGCATTAGCGCTGTCTCGATCCACTCCTCATCTGCCAAGTTGTTTCTAAGGGACTCACAAGCATTGGTAGATGAAAACATGGAATATGGTTAATATATGGCATAAGCCAGCTTCTTCAAATAGTTAAGGATTTTCATTTAACTCTCTTATTCTTTCTTTTTTACTCTTTGGAGAGTCTTTCCCTTACCCACCACCTATGGGACCGTCTATTGCCAAATAGAAGTTTGGTGGACAGTGGTGAAAACATTTTATTGTTCATATATACAATATAGTAATCACAAGGACAAGTTGAGAATATTTTGACAATTCGAATGCTTAGGGTGAAAGCACTGATTTTTTTAGAAATAAAGAAAAAAATATATATGGTTGACGATTTTTTAATCGATATTGTTCCAATAAGTAAAGTGTATCGCGCTACAAAGCAGCACAAGGAAGATTGGCGACGGACCTCACAATTTTGAACCATAGCCAAGTGATGAAGACGACACCTGAGCTGGCGCCTCCTTCTCCTAACAACTACACCACGCCAATGGGAGGACACTGGGCCTCGGCAGATTTCACCCTTACGCCATTGAGTTTTCGCCACTGGGATCTTTTCTTAGTGTTGGGGTTTTTCGCTTCCACCAAGGTGGGTTTAAATCAGAATAATTGATACTATACAAGTAAAACATTTTTATAAAGATGCATGTATATGTTTCCATTATATTCAGATTGTATTGTTTAGAAATTAGCTGAGACAGTCTCAGAAACAGAAGACAATTTTATCCATTTTCGTGCTTTTTCCAAATTATTCGACTCATCCTCACATTCTGAATGCATAGTAGAAAATGATTCTCTTATTGTCACTCTATCATCCCTTTTATCATCAAAAATATCAGAATAATCACTTTCGAAATTGCGCCGGTTGAATAGCGTTGCTGGTTTGTCGTTGGCCCTGTACGCCTAAGGTTGAGGATTCGACCCCGGTACAAGTCGGTGGATTTTCATGATACAAAAAATCGGCAGCGTCAATGGCATACAATTATGTGGCATGCAAAATATTCCTAGAGTGCCTGTTTGGCTTGGGTGCTCTCGGCAAAATTAAACTCCAAGTACGAGTTCGCATCGTCAGAGTTTAGGTGCCTCCCTCTGGGGAGGAAACTGGGTATCAAAATTGCTTGAGGTAATTGGTGAGTGAGGGAATATTAACGTCGCACTGTTCAGCTACACGAGGGCTTTTAGAGACGGATCACGTAATTTTGAACCACGGTCAAGTGACGTGGACGACACCTGAGCTGTCACCCCCCTCTCCTTAACCACCACACCAACGGGAGGACGTTTCAGCTCTCGACAGATTTAACGTGCATCTCTGCCCTAAACGGCGGGTCTTTAGGGGTACTGGGCTCGAGCCCATGACATGCCTGCCATGATCCGATACCTTGACTACCTGAAGTAGTAATTGGTATTCCACCTACAAGGTGCCGCACTAAAAAGAGATACCAGCTCCCAAGGGATGTACTAAGTCTGCAATGGTAAAACATCAATCAGCAGTCCATTAGAAACGAAAAAAGAAACTTTCGGAATTGTTTCACATGTCAATTGCTTTTAGCTATCGAAAGCCTGAAAAATTCGCGTCATTTCACACCTAAAAATGAAGTACTATTCCATTGAAATATTGTATTCGAATCTCTATCATTCCGTCTAGTGCTGACATCTGTTAATAAAAGTAACAAATACTTCAGAACGCGACACACGCGTTTGTAACGTTTGAAACAGTGCAAAACCCAGATGGACGAGCGCAGCACGTTCATAATGTTGATAGATAGATTGAGATGAACGTGCTCAACGTAACGTCATTATCGTAACGTCAAAGGGTTACGTGCAGCGGCCTCCGCTACACGGAGGGTCTTCAGTGGCACTAGGTTCGAATTCATAACACGCCAGCCACGCGAGTCCGTTACCTTGACTACTAGGCTACCGTAGCCAAAAATAATGTTGTTAAAGAAGCACTAATAAAAGATCCCCTCTGCTTCCAATTAATTAAAGAAACTATGCTTGAATTTAGCGCATAAAAGCCTTACTTCCTCGCCCCTTCAAAGGAACTGTTTTCCCCTTTATATAGGGAGCTTTTCAGTGTTTGTCATTCACACAGCTTCCCATCCTCTACTCTGAGCAGAAGCGCTTAGCTCGCTAAGGATCTTATTTTCGTCCGTTCAGTTGGACTAAAAATAATTCATAAAAATCGCAGTTGTTTATTGATGACAAATCCAACAATCTATATTCTCTCATATCAACCAATATCTTCCCAACTTCCACTATTGTAAAAGTTATAGAAGATACTGTAATATAATTCCTTATTCCCAGGTTAGTGTTGTTTAAAATGCCAAACACTAACATTGCAAACTTTTCTTCCATCATTTTATTAACAGGCCAAACCACATTAAAATATAGCACGACATAAGAATATAAAATCAGACGATAAGGTTATTACAGCAATCAAATGAATAAAAATACATTGGTACAAAAATGATCGTTGCCACAGAGCCAAACGAAACACACACAATTACTTATTTTTTAACAGTCAGTTTGAATTTCCCTTTCGAATAGGGAAGATTGGGTTAAAATTCCTTTTTGTAGGGATTACCAAGAATCTGAGACACGAGTTGCCCAAATACAATTATATATTTTGGATAAATTCATATAAACAATGGTTCATTTATTTTTCATTTCACTTTGTTTTTAAAAATAGAAATTGGAACACATAGATACCAATTGAATTTTCAAACTGAAATGTTGTGAATCTTGCACAGAACTCAAGCTTTTAAATTTAAAGTTCGATCATTTTCATATTTATTGTTTTAAATAGTTCACAAAAATGTAGAATATAACAAAAATTCGAAAAATTAAAAACCGGTTAAAGAGGACACTTGTATGATTTCAAAAACTTCTAAAACGGAAACAATTTGTGTCGAAACAGAAGGAAGCGCGTTATTTCAACAATTTACTCTTCAAAATAGACTTAGGAGGAAAATTTATAAAACATTTCAAATACAAGTTTTGCTTTACGTCTACAAATAATTGCAGTTTGTAACATATAATTTCCATTTCAACAATGGTGCTTTCTCAATGCCAATTACTTTTTAAATAGCTTTTAAAGGTAATGTTTCTTTTTTGTTAGCCATAAAAAAGATTCCATTTCATAACCTTATTTTACGATAAATTATTAGTAATATAATTTAAATTTTTAGATAAAAGTTGTGTGTGTAAGAATTTAAATATATAGATTCCGATCATATGTATATATACAAATTTCGAATTCTATTTCCATATTTAACTCTAATCTACATATTTAAACAGAATATATAATTAATTATAAGAAATTATTTGAGGAACAATATTCAATATGATGAATAATGTTGGATGGCCGCAAACAATTTCAACAAAAATTAAAAGTGACAATTCATAGTAAAACGAGTAACATAAGACGTTATTTTACTATTTCCTCTCATTTTGGAAATGGAAAGGATCAGTCATATACATTGATCCTTCACAACAAGCAAAAAAGATATTGAACTGGACAGATGTATGACACAATGCAATTAGTACTTTCGAAATACTTTACAGGGTTGCTAGAATTACATCCGAGAATTTCGTTTGTACAGGGGGACAATAATAAAAAGGACATTAGCCCTTTTTGGAAGCCCACTAAGTGTTATTAAAACAACAAATATTTTCGCTACATATATTCTGGGAAGTTCACGTCTCAAATTGCTCAATATGTCTCCAGAAGTCCAGATGTTCAGAAACTACGGAAGAAAAATGTAATGCATTATTCGAAATATATAGTACTTAAAAGTGTAGGACTGATGTGAAAAAATGTGATTGCAATAAACAATGTAATTAACATCTTAAGACTTCTTGAGGCCTAGGATCTTTTTACAAAAGTAGGCCCCGCTATCGACCCTTTGCGATAGTTTGGTGAAGGTAAGATGGGTTGGAGAAAGACATTAAATATCAATAATGCGTATTAAAAATGTTTTGCTTTTGGTTAAAACGATGTTCCACAAATCATAAAATAGTAAATGAACTTCAATGTTGCTTATTACTAGATAAAACATACGAGAACATTATAACACGATGTTCTACAGATAGGTAAAGCACATGGAATGACAATTTTATGTTGCCAAACGACAACAAAAAATTAAGAGTTAAATTAGTTTTCTTAGTTGATGCAGCCTCAACAGTTTACAGCAGACGTTGTCAAATACTTGTACCAACGGTAACCCGCAACAAATGAATGAGCGTGACTCTCACAATCCTAAGCATAAGCCGATTCAACCGACTGCCACCCTTCTACTAAATGTGTAATGATGGTGAATGGTTGTAGTTCTATGTCTAAAAAAGGAAGACAGACATGACATCATAATGCAGTCTTGTCACTGTTGTCAGTTGGCCTATAAATCGAAATTTCCAATTTTTCGAAGAACATTTCAGGGAATAACATAGGGCGATTAAAGTTATTCACATCATCATTTTATTGAGGCCCAATCGAGACCGAGACTAAGCCTCCCTCTAAAGGCGAAAATCATACCTTAAAACGACCCTGATTGTAAGTCATCACACACAAACAAAATATTGCTGTGCGTAATGAACGAAAATACCTACAGATCCGTTGACATATGTTCCAGATATATACAGTACATTGGTGACCGTTAGGTGTTTTGGTAAAAGGAACTGTCATCAAGAATTCTTTATTACGAATACAACATCTGAGTTTCGCTTGTAAATACAAGTTCACACTGCAGCAGGCCTGCTTTGCAAGCCGAGTTTCAGGATCTATGTATAGACACGAACCTACAAATAATAACGTTCATTTTTCTGTGTATTATGACTCCTTTTTTCGTAGAAAAAAAATTTATGGATATTCTCTATTTCTGTTACACTACTGAATAAAATTCCGTTGTTTAAGATCTCGAGAAAATTTTGTCGGTCTAGAAAAAAAGTGGTAAACTTCCGCGTGGCAATTAAATTAAATAGCAAAAATGTTCAATCTCATTTTATATCAACCAATTTGTCTTGCATAAGTGATTATCCACGTATTTATTTATTATATCGGGCTCAACTGATCCAGCTGAATTTCAGGCAATGGATTATTCGTGAGAAAGCATATAATTAAAATGCTCTCACATCTGAAAAACATGAGTTTTTTTACTATGGTTTTTTAATTCATTACATTGTTATATAAATATAGTAGTTAGTTTCTCTTTTTCATAGTGATTATGTTATTCATATGTAATTGAATGTAAACATATCTATCTTAGCCTCTCTAATCGTCTTACGTGATTTCGTGCCCAATTTTGCAAAATTTGTTTGTAGTACAATAAATCCTAATGCAATTTCATTGCGTAGAAATACAAGTATTAAGAAAACGTAGGGAAAATTTATATATATTCAAGCAATTTTATAATAAATTGCCATAAATCTAAAAAAAAAACAAACTAAGAAATAAATAGAATTATAATAAGACAGTACAGGTCAAAAATAAGATATCCAAAGTAGTACAACAGCTAACTCTTAGCCTTAGAAACGAAGACTTTACGTTTAAACATAGCTTTGCTAACCTTTTTCTATATTTGCCTATACTACTGGCTGTAACAAAAGAATAGAGTAAAAAAAAAAGGTTCCCTTAATACTACAGATAATCATAACCCTAGAATATATATATATATTAATTTTTTTATTTTTAAATTTTTGAGATTTGGATATTTTCCGATTAACTTACCAAGTTGCAATAAGGGGAAGGTTGGCGCCATCAAACTAGTTTAACCCCACTTATTGGTCATCAGTCCAAGGTTGCACTTGGATATTTTATAAATTTTTATTTTATAACTTTTTAATTTTGTTTGAAAACGTTGGAATTTTATCTTCTATATTCGCCATTGATATTTTGAAATGGGATTTAATGTTATAAGATTCATATGGTTTCAATTTTTTAATTGATTATTAAGTTGTGATTAAATTATATATATAAATAATATTAAAGTAGCCAGCAAACCAATCTTATTTCCAAGTCATTATTTCTCATATCGTTAAGGACTAATTATAATGACAATATTGCATTAATGCTCATTAAAAGGTTAATTAAAGGGTTTTTAATGAAATATCCCTGTATTAAAAATCAGTTTGATCTTTTTTTAAGTAAAAACTTTCAAAAAAGATATAAAGAGACACGTATATACATTCAATCAATAGAATTTATTCAGACACCAGCATAGAGTTATTTATAGACTCAGTCTTCATTTGTTAAGCAAGCCATTAGCCGGAGAAATAAACGTACACCCTGTTGCACAATACGTTAAAACCATTGATAAAATTTGGAAATAGTATTTCGCTAAGTACTAGTAATGTGTTGTGCAACACTAAATACTAGGCTCGCGTACTGATTGAGCTTATATCTTGCATAATGTCACCGACAAGACATGTTATAACACAAAGCATTTGAGTTATAAAATAGGTATTGGTAAATGTGTTCTGTAAAATCTCATAGGAAGGAAAAAGAAAAAATCTGTGCTGGTTTTAAGAAATAACTTTTCGTACAGAAAAAAAAAAGACCCCAAGATATGGTAACACTCAAATATTTTAAATAGAATCGAATCAAATAGCAACCATTGATAACTCGTAAAATATCAGAAAAGGAAATATTTTTCTTTTTTCGAATTTTAACTAAATCTGCCGTAATTTTTTTAATATCGCATATTTAAAAAAATATTTCATGAATTCCCTTTTTTTTATATCAATTTCTATTGGGATGGCAAAATAGTAATTTAGGATTTTTAGCATAAAATTTTTCTACATTAATATATAATAAGCTTTTAATCAGTCTGATATCTTTCATTCTGTTTGATTACCTGTTGCCATTTTTCTGGCAACTTCATGATTGCGAACTCAGACTTTCATGCCCTTAACAGTAAAAAACTCAACCAAGTGCTATTTGAGGTCATTATTACTGAAATGTTTACCATTTAAAAATTTTTTGTTCGTCTCGATATAAATGATAATTCGATGGTGCAGGTTTGGGGGTGAAAAATGGATTGTCTATAATAACATTAATAGAAAAACATCATGGTCTAAGCTTGATGCATCTTTAACATAATCTTTAGCAAGACGTACGAAATTATTGCAATTTTCTTGGAAAGTGATGTCGCATCCTTGACTTAGCCCAGCATTGCATTATCCAATTATCCATCTATTTTTAATTTTACAAAATTTTGTAAATGGTAAACATTTTAATAATAACGATGACCTCAAATAACAATGGGTCGAGTTTTCTTGCTGATAAATACCACAAACTCAATGAGAGAGGAATCATGAAGTTATCAGAAAAATGGCAACAGGTAATCGAACAGAATGGTAGATATTTGGCAGATTCAAATTAATTTTTTTTTGTGTAGAAAAATTCCCTACTAAAAAAACTCGAATTTCTTTCTTGCCAACCCAATAAAAATCCAACTACTTGATACCTTGAGTTTTATTATCAAGCAATTCTTAAAGAAACTCGAACTCATAAAACATCAAAAGAAAAAAAACCCCATCAACTAAGTCTATCCTCAGTTATAAAAATTAAAGGTCTCCTACATGAAAAAAAATTTCTGAATTTTAATTCTTGTGATTTTCTTTCTTCTTCGGCAGTTAAAACTTTTAAATGCTCATTTCGTCGCACTGGATGCCCAATTTGAAGGAAATAATTTCTTTCGGTCGTTACAGGAATCCAAAATGCCCGGAGGAAATATTCGACTTCGAATCGCATTCCGGCTCATTTTTCACTGAATATTAATGACACGGAGCCTCGTAAAAGACGGTACGTGCAGTACACTCCATTTCAGAAAATTCTACGCCACATTTACGCATCGTTCAACCCTCCATTTACACACCTCATACATTATTTAATAGTTCAGGAACTGTAAAATCTTAAGCGCGCTCGGCCTGAAGAATGAAATTATTCAGCGTTGAAATTTCATAGCTCAAATTGAAAAAAAGGAAATATTTGAGATGAAATTCTAACTATTTCGTGGCGTTACAATTAGACTGTTGCGAGTAATTCATTTGTACTGGAGAAGTGCTGTTGAATCATATTTTACTTAGAAATTTTTGTTCTATCTGTTATATGCCCCGCCCCCTTCCTTTTTATAATCATTAACCAGGGAAGACTCACAAAAAGGCTGAATTTACAAAATGAATTCAAAATATCTACATAATCTCTCTAAATGCATTTTCAGAACATTTACATTTTTACTCCACTTCTACTTGAATCCTATTTCTTTAAAAAAATACTTCGCTTTTATCCCCTTCCTCTCTCAAAAAATTCTCTGGTACCACTGAAGACCCTCCGTGTAGGGGAGCGATGTACGTTAAATCTGTCGAGAACTCAAACGTCCTCCCGTAGGTGTGGTGTGGTTGTTAGAAGGGGTGCTAGCTCAGGTGTCGTCCTCGTCACTTGACCATGGTTCAAAATAACGAGGTCCGTCGCCAAAATCCCTCGAGTAGCAGAACAGTGGGACATAAATATTCAATGCCTCACTCAAAAAAATTCTATAGCGACATTCGAGTTTAAAACAAAATGATACATAAATCCTCGTATAAATTTTTTAACCGATTTAAATAAAAATACTTTTGTGGAAATTATGCTTACTTTTTTACACCAAATCACAAAAAAATATCTTACGAAGTTAAATTGTTTTATTTGCTTTAATTTTAAGTTTTTACATGATCAAATAAGGTCGAATATCGAAACACTGTAATCTTTTGAAATCTAGTGGATGAATTGTTTAAAAAATGAAAACAGAACCAACAACATTCTATTCCTTTTATCTTGCGTTAATTAGGGAAGAAAACACAACCTTTATCAAATTAATATTGCAGACCACTTAATAAACTATGCCTAAAAATATATGAATCACGTTTACACAATATATTTGCTATCTTTGAGTCAAAGATTGAAAAAAAAAACAAATAGAAGATTGTTACATGTATACTGCATTTTACTGTCTTTTAAAAGAATAATTCATACTTTTTTATGAACAAAGAATACAAAGATATATATATTTGTTTACATAACAAAAGAAAGAGTTCTCTCTTTTAGTACTCAATTTCTCTAAAACCTAACTGGGGAAAAAAAGGAATATATGTTTAACTATAAAACTTAACTACAAATATCAATTTCGAATTCTAACCAAAAAAAAAATATATCCTTGAGAAACCATGGGAATCGTAGTTTTTATAAGTACTAGAGTGGCGGCAATGCGATTACTACGCATGCGTAGAAAAACGACAAAATAGAAATAAGGTATACATAAGAATCAAATAAAAGGAGCATTTACAACAGTAGAGAAATTAGGTATTAATAAACACACACTATTATTTAATATTTTAAAAACTCATGAAAGCAGTAATGCATGTCATATCTATAACTATATTAAAATTGAAAGTGCGACCTTTATAAAAAAAATTACGATATAAACTTATCAGGCAATGAAAGAAATGCAAGATTTTTGACCCACTCCAATCCATCCATTGTTTTTCTCATTGTAGAAACTCTGAAACACTATGTTTTATTTACTACTTTTCATTCTGTCTTTGTTTTTAAGCTACATCAAAATCCATTGTCTCTCTAACAAGGGTCACGACATAAATAAAAACATGTAATAAAATTAAAAATAACATGACTCTTAAATGCCTAAGAATATCTACTGAAATAGTAGGTGGCTTGAAGGATATTAATTGCCAGCAAGCTTTGTATAAAATTACTATTATTTTATTTTAGATTTCAGTTTTTACACACTCATAAGGAGTTTTGATTCAGCAAAATATCAAAGTAATAAAAAATACAATAGTTCACATTTAAGTGATTTAAATAAAGTAAAAAAAAATAAGCGGAATTATTTTTGCTGATTTACAACAAGCAGATGTGGAAAATTAGTAAGCAAAAATTTTAGCTAATTAATTCTATAATCTTCCCTCTTACCTTCGTCCCTTTCTAAGACTAAAATATTTCAACTGAATTAATGTCAAATTGAAAAATTTTTCACTAAGACCTATCAGTAATGAAACATAAAATTTTAATACTGACAGGCAGACAATATTTGTATTTATATTTCTTCAAGGACGTTTTAAGGCATGGGTTAGCTGAGCATGGGCCTCATCTTGTTCTCTGCAATGCCTCAATAACACCATAATACCAATAATTTTAACCGTCAAATATTATTCTCGAACATATTCTCTAAAAAAAAAACTTGGAATTTCGAACTACCGTAAAATCCGGCGCATTATGCGCACCTTTAACACAAAAAAATTAGATCAAAATTTACGGGTACAAGTTATACGCCGGGTATAAAAACGAGAGCTTTAAAAATAAAAATAAAATAAAAAAAAAGATGATCACAGGAAAAAATTAGACCTACATAGGTAGAAATACTGTTTATTTAAAAAAAAATGACATTCCTTGTGAACTTTAAGGGTTGTAATTTTAGAAGTGTATTATTTTTTTCTAGAGCTTGGAATAATACCTCGAATAAATGACTTCAAAACATACGAACATTGTGCACCTATATTTAAGTTTCTTCGTAAAAACGGGAGAGTGCGCGTTATACAGCGAATACACCTTAGAATTCAAAATTGCAGCTTGAAAATACAGGTAGGCGTTATACGGCGGTGCACATTATATGCCTGATTTTACGGTATATGCCAACTGGAATAAAGACAAGACTGCATTATGTCAAGACCGTTGTCCACATCTAGGCTTAGTCTCACCACTATACACCAACATTACTCGATTTAATCAGAAATAGGCAGTCAGTTTGTGATAAGCACATTTATTTGCGAAGGGTTTGCGTTTGTATAAATACAGGGTGTCTAAAATTTGGGCAAATTCGTAAGTTAAGAGCTTCCAAAATATTAAATGAAATTAACCCGTTTAAAGTCAGACTAGTAGTAATATATCTTATGTTTATTCATAGAGAGCGTTAGGTGCCATTATTTAAGAATTTAGGGGTCAGAAAGTTCTCATGCCATCCTAGAACACGAAAGGGATAGTCTCTAAATAAACGTGTTTTGAGCAGTGAGTTGCTAGAAATTTTTCGGTCTCTTTTTCTTCGTTGAAAAGACTGTTACCTGGACATTCTACAGATCTTCTAATGCCAATCATCACAAAGAAAAAAGTGCCAGGAGCTTACATTTTTCAACAGGATAGCGCGCCTTGTCACTACCATAATGACGTTATAACTTATCTCAATTCTGAGGTACCAGTTTGGATTAGCCGTGCAAATGTTATTCAATGGCCACAACAATTACCACTGGATTTCAGTGCATGGGGTTTTGTAAAGGATCAAATAAACACTCCTTCAATTCCTGCATACATTCCTGAACTGAAATCAAGAATCCACACTGCAATTCATTTGATCGACGGAAATATGTGGCAAGAACTGATTTACCAAAGGGATATTTGCATAGTAACGAGTGAGTGAGTGAATATTAACGTCGCACTGTTTAGCTACACGAGGGCTTTTGGCGAAGGACCACGTAATTTTGAACCATGGTCAAGTGACGTGGACGACACCTGAGCTGGCACCCCCCTCTCCTAACTACCACACCACACCAACGGGAGGACGTTTCAGCTCTTGACAGATTTAACGTATCTCTGCCCTACACGGCGGGTCTTTAGTGGTACTGGGCTCGAACTCATGCCATGCCTGCCATGATCCGATACCTTCACCACTGGGCTACCGCAGCCCATTGCATAGTAATGAAAGGAAGACATATCAAACATTTGTGATAATGGTAAACTTGAAATATTTCTCTGCCTTACAGCAACATGTACTTCACTTTTTTCTTGCAAATTTCATGCAATAAATCATTCTTTTTCCCAACTAATTTGTAGATACCCTGTACTTGACAACGTGTACGATATACTTGAAATTTAAAAGGGTTACAGGGGTAAGACTTATTTCTGCATAGGAGCTCGCGACCTCAAGAAGTCGTAAGAAGGTTCTGTATTTATTCTTTTAACTTAAATTATATATCAACACATACTAGAATATATTTATCACATAGCATCAGATGCTTTTGCATACTAGTATAGTTAAGGAACTGTCTCCCAAGCTGATAACCAAGCTTCAATTGGCCAACCAGGCAGCCACTAAAACTTTTCTTCTTATAATGCAGGAGAAAAAATTTGATTTCTACAGAAATTAGTAGGACGTTAAAAATAAAATTGATGAATCACTTAAATTGTGATACTAATAATCGTTTTTAGAATGTGCGAAAATAATGCATTTTCAATGTATGTCTTCTTTTTTACAAATAAATACTTTTAATAGGAAACACAAAGCTCTTGAATCGCCCAATATAACGGAATGCAAAATTTTTAATAAAATTGTATGGATTAGATTCAAAACTATGTTCAATTGTGTAAAATTATTAGTAGTTACCCCTCCTGTTTCTCTGGGTATTTTATGATGTATGATTATACATGCTTTTTTCAAGTAATTGATATCTAAATCCTAGCACTGAGCTTCAATTACATTAAAACATTCGTATAGCTCTAGCTTATTGATTAAAAATGGGCAGGATTTGAATTTCTAAAACGGCAATGTATTTATCTTTTACGCCCCGATAGCCCCCTGGGCTCCGATTTCCGTAAAACGTTTTCTTCACGAATATCTACTCATAAAAACATGCCTGCCAAATTTGAAGTTTATAACTCCGGAGATCTTGTGATGAGTGAATGAGTCACTTTTCTTTTATATATAAATAGATTAATACACCATAATGGACCAATTACTATAATCGGTTCATTACACCCATCCAATTTATATAATCGATTAAACATTAAAACACCTATTAAACATTAATTCAACTATAATCCGAAGAACTTCTTGCAGTTTTTATTTTTCCCTAAAAAAGATCCCCTTTTCGAAACCAAATTAATATTTTCTCCCTGGACTTAATAAACTCAAAACTACGTCAGTGTAAGCCCATGAATTTGACTCAAAAATGATACATTGTACAAAAATATTAACTCTTATGTCTAGACTCTCTAAGCAACTAAACTCTACAAACCCAACTCTTAATTAACCATCCTAGCTCATACATATCCCCAACAAACACTCATTCACCACCAGGGAAAAATCACACCCATTTAATTTTTTCCCTACGCGATGCTTTTGTGTCTGCGGACAGACGCCAGTATGATGCCAGGATGGTGTGCTATTCATAAATGTTGCAGACATTCATCCCCTAGATTGTAGGGGGCGGGGGACCTTTCACATCACACAGTCACAGAAGAGGAGGAGCAAGAGAAATGAAGGTACAGAGGGAGCAATCCATTCAAAAGATGGCAATGATTCATGGAAGACTCATCGTTTAATTGGACGAATGGGAGGGGAGAGAGACCCCTTTGCGTTGAGGGATGAGGTGAAGGATGCATTTTTTTGTTTGGAAAAAGCCCATATGCAGAGGCGCCGGGGTGTCTGGATTCGAAATTAATAATCGATTGCTTCGGGGATGCCCTTCCCCTCCCTTTCTTTTTCTCGATAGTTCAGGAACTATTGGGCTGTTTTTATCGATAGGGCAATAAGTTGTTTGGGAAGATGGGGAAAAACGTTTATTGATGACTGGGAAAAAGAGGGATAGGAAACAAAAACACATTGTTTATTTATGCAAATGAGGAGGTTTCTTTGTTAAAATAACAAGGCAGTCTTGAGGCGTTTTTCAATATTTGATTTAGAAGAGAACTAATGGACACATAAGGGCATCTCGACTACCAATATCGGTCTTCCGAGGGGATTTAAAATCGCAGATAAAATTCATTACTTTTTTAGTATAGCAGTAATATTTATTCTACGAAAGAAAATATTAACTTATAATAAGCAACAATGAATAGTTTTATAAGCGACTAGCCGTTACCAGCACGCTTTGCTGGGTATTGCATGGCATTGCAAAACTGTACATTCCTTTTAGGTTATTGTTACTCAAGTCCTAACGTCAATTCTTCGATTGTATAGAAAAACATTCTTATAACAATCGCCTCTTAATTTAAAAAGAATAGGACTTGAATTTCTAAGACAGACATTTACACCTCGGCAACGTCTCCCCTCCCTCTTCGTAGTCGATTTCCTCGAACATCATTTTTAGATAATCTCTACTTATTAAAATAAACATGCTTGCCAAATGCGTCTACTCATTTTTCTCCACATAATAATGAAAATTGTTTATAAAGATATACATTTTGAACTATTGAAACGTAATTTTTTTGTTTTCGTAAATAAAAGCTACCTTAAAGCAAAAGATATAACATTTTTTGTTTAGAATGCCTCTTTTTAAAACTTTGAAAACCGAGGAAAGGAAAAGTTAATCCGACGTTGTACCCAAACAACGCTCCCCACGATCTTCCACAAAAACGAGTATTGAAACCACAATCCATCCCTCCAATCATCAGGTTGCTGATCCTTAATATCAAGACACAGCAGCACCTTAAAATTTACAGCAATATACAAGCTAAGAAAGTATTTTACGATATCATCAGAAGCTTTTATAATCAAAACACTCAGATCAAATTGCCAAGATTATTTCGCATCAATGATTTTCAATAATTTTCGCAACATATCGGAATGAAGTCATACATCTAAAAATACCAATGTAAACTAAAAAAAAAATTCAACACCTTACAATTTTTATCAACTTCCGTGACATCTACACCCGATATTTTCCATTCAACATCAAAAATCTGATTAAAAAGTAAAAATTTTCAACCCCTATACCAATCATTCCCTTTCTAATTAAAACCAACGTTCCAAAAACACCTCCATATGGCTTCAATTTCTGTTCGAAAAAAAAAGCACTGCGCGCCGAGAACCATCAAACAAAAGAGCTTTAATTAAATTGGCAGAAACCTAAAACGAACTCTCAATTGAACAACACAATACTTCAGCAAGTAAATGCCCTCACGACTCCGAAAATCGATAATTTCCGGCGCTGCTAAAATTACATTCACCCCTTTCCCACCCCCTGAAAAGATTCTGAGAGCACAATCACGCGTTACGTGCAAACAGAAACAAAAGAAGCAAACGACGGAAGATGCAGCTGGTGAGTGCTGCATCATCCCTTGTGTAACAGCAACAACCATGAAGTGAAGTGAAGAGAGAGAACAGCTGCGCGTCTGCTCAACTTATAATCCACCTAGCTTTCACGTGCGTGTCGGGGGGATAAAAAGGTTTGACAAATGTGGACCTGCAGAGTATTGAGATCCTGGTGCAAGATGTTTTGTTTTCCATCTGTTCAGTTTCATCAAAAAATAAATAAACCCTTCTATAACGAACTCTGATGTCTCACGGAAATAAAAAAAAATAGTTGAGTTATAGGAAAAAACATTCAGAAGCTGTTAAAAATATTTATCTAAAATCCAGAATAAAAATTACAGTTTCATTTAGATGCATCACTTTTGTTGGGTGTTAGCTTCTTATTTCGAAGTAATTTACAAACATAAAAAAAGTTATTTATGTTTATTTGTTTTTTAAATTTCACACCATGTTATTATAAAACACTTCATTGAATCCCTAATAAATATGCAATTTTAAAATATAATAAAAGTATTACAGCATTTTATTGACCACATTTTCTTAATATCTAATAAGAGTGAGAGAGTTGTATTAAAGTTACACTATAAGGCAGCATGATGGCTATTGGCGACGGACGTCCTAATTTTGGACCATGGTCAAGTGATGAGGACGACACCTAAGCTAGCACCTCCTCTCAGCAATGCAGGTAACATTATCACTCATGTACAGCCAAAGCAGTTTTGAAGCTAAAGGGTTAGAAAGTATTTCTGCCCAAAGTCGGGTAAGATAGAATTACGAGCTTTATAAAAATAGAACTACAGAGAAGGTAAATTTAAAATTCCTGGAGATTAAATACTATATGAAATAATAATAATTAATAAACGTAGAACTCCTGAATTTTAGCATATATAACGGTGAATTTAGTTAGCTTTTACATTTATCCCCTGGACCTCACTTTATTATTAAAATTTACTGATGTAATTCGGCTGGAGCACATTAATGCAATCATTTTGAATACATTAGCGGCGAAATCAGGAGAAAGACGAGGTAGTTTGGACATTTTCCAAAATTTCCAGAAAAATTATCATATTCATAAGAAAAAGATCCAGGTTGATGACTGTAACATTTTTCTTGTTTAAGAACAAGCAATATCTCTAAGCTTATTTCACGATTCTATGAATACGTACAACACATAAGTGTTGTTTGCTAATTTTATACTGTATTAATTAATTACCAAAGTCATTTTATACAAATTTAAACGATTATCACTAGTAGTTTTCAAACTTTTCCCAGCACCGACTCCTTTTAAAAGAATTTCTTCATACACATCCCTCCCTTACATACTTCTTTAATATCTTTTTTCCTTTTTGTAATATAATCACAATACGAATAATTGTACAAGAAACTTAAAAAAATAATGAAGATAATGAACATAAAAATAAAAAAACGTTGTTTAATTGATCTGAATTTCCCTTTCTTATATTATGACATTCCGCTTTAGATACGTCGATCACTTCTCTCAAATCTATATTTTATCTATACATATTAAAATGGATATTATCTCCTGATTACAATACTTAAAAATTTTTTAAAAAATTCAAACAAGAAAAATGTCACCCCGACCCCAACAGTCAGTCCCTATCAAAACTTTTATACACCCCACCTCCCTAGTAGGTCTCCAGGACTCCGTTGGGAATCCTTCCTTATCATGAATCGCTAGGATAGGAGTCTAATGAAGCAAGAAGACTGTAACATTATTTAATAGCTATTACGTCACAGAGAGTGATTGTCCATTAACGTCGCACTAGAAAGAAATGCGAGGGCTGTTGGGGATGGATCTCGTAATTTTCAACCCCGTTCAAGTGATGAGGACAACACCTGAGCTGGCAACCCCTCTCCAAACTATTACACCACGACAAGGGGAAGATTTTGACCCCTGACAGATTTAAAGTGCATCAGGCCCTCTACATCGCAGATCTTCAGTAGCACGCCGGCTAACGCTTATGGCCCGCTGCCGCGAGCTCGTGACCATGACCACTAGGCAGTAACGTAACGTACACCCCCGCATTGCGGTGGGGGGCTCAGGGTTCTAGGGGGCCCCAAAGCCTGACTGCCACCAAGTACCTACCCTTTATAAAATCCAACTTGGGGGCCCCAAACCTGACTTTGCAGGGGGCCAAAATGGTCTCTTTTACTCCACTGTCACTGGCTACCGTGGTCTTCATAGACTCCTAAAAGGTCTACTAGGATTCCACCGGGAATCCCCAATATAGACCAAGGATGGGAATCTAATGAAGTAGGAAGATCGTTAACGTTATTTTATATGCAGGGGCGAAGCTACTGCCGTATCAATGATATGGGGCCCCCAACATATGTGAGGAAAATCTGTTAATATATTAAGGGGCCCCCAAAAGGGGTGTGCTAAAAGTTTTAATATGGGGCTCCCTCAGGACTAGCTACATCAAAGTTTATATGTATCATAAACCGTAATCAAAAAATTATTTAGCATTAAATAGCATTAAAATGTACAATATGACCATATGTATTACATCGCTTTAAAAAGTAATGGTAGCAATTATTGGTAAAAAAGTTACGTTTTCGCTGATGGAGCAAGATATTCATGTACGCCCTAGATGCGCGTAGGGGTTAATTATAATTTCGATGCTTCAATGTTTAACAGAAAGTATTATTTCTTATGAAATATTTTATAATGCATCTCATTTTTTTTAAAATTGTTGCAACGAATTAAATTTAAACTTTATTTAAAATACTTCGAATCAATTCTCATAGAATGCAAAAAAAAAAAAAAAAAAAAAATCTTGTGATATATTATATTTTAAATTAAAATTTCGGGTTACTTAAATCGTCATTTAGCACATATGAACATAGATAATGGTACATTTTACACCATGATTTTCAAAACCGTAAAAATTCACACGCGATTAAATAACAATAACTTTCTTATGAGGACATACGTAGCTTGACTCATTCGCGAAACAATAAACTCAAAACCCTCTTACACCAGCTACGCAATCTCTTACGCTTCTTGAAGCAATGTATAACCCAACACTGCAGGCTCTAATAATCCTTGACGGATCCATTATACTTCCTTTCGGCGAGAACACAAACACGTTTGGACAACTTTTTCCCTCAGAATTCTTTTTCGGCTCAACATCAACAAAATCCATCTACGACAAAACAATTCAGTTTGTTATGTCTCTGGATAAGATTCTCAAGGACATTCATCACTAACGAGTTAAATGAAAACATTCTTCCCATAATGCAGGAAAGTTATTCAACTCGCTAGAATAGTAGTTATTTTCGGTTAGGTACGAATGAAATTATGTGATAAAGTAGATCACAGACACGGGAAACTGTGGCAGTAACTTCTTGGGTAATATTGGTAGAATACTTAATACAAAAAAGAGAGAACATTTAATTTTTTTCTTTTCATTCTAAAATTTATTTTGTTAGAAAATTTTAGGTTCTGTTTATTTTAGGACGTGGATTTAAGATAAAACAAGTAATATAAAAAAATAGTTTTTAAGTCAATTCCTACTTAGATCAACAACGAAAATTTTTATTTTAGCTACTTTTTATTAAATAGTTACAATTAATATAAATATGTATATACATAGGACAGAATCACAACATTAAGTGGTAATTAGTTTTTTTAAATTATCATTAAAGTATCGTATTGTCCTTTCAATTTTAGTCTAACTGAATGCTTTAACACGTGAGAAAAACCTTTTAAAGTCTTGACACAAGTCGCCAAAAGGGTCGCTAAGTCGCCAACGTGGCTGTATTTGTAATTCTTTAAATAATTAGTTTTAATTATAATTAATAAAAATTAATTGATTAAATTATTGTATTGTCATCCAAAATGATCCTGTATATAAAATTTCAGCTCAATTCAGCGCTTTAAAACGTATTTTATTAACGATTGAAAAAATTCCACCAAGATAAATAAATATACAAATATATAAATATATAGAGAGTGCGAGTTAATAGTAGGAATTGAGCAATTCGTTAACGAATTTCAACTTTAAGCCACGTGACCTTTTAATTTTGCTGGCTAAGTTACACTGGCGTAGCTAGCTCTAAGGGGGCACTGGATCAAAATTCCTTCGGGACACTTTTTAGATATGGGAGACCTGTTAGTGGGGCTGTAGTTACACATGTTGGGGCCCCGTATCATTGATACGGCGGCATCTACGCCCCTGCTAAGCTGTCACGGTTAAATCTAATAGATTAATTTACGTTGCACTTAACACGATGGCTACTGGTGATGGACCAAGATCAAGTGACCAACACGAGATTTCAAACCATCCCATTTTCATAAATTCCACACCATATCATCAAGTCTAGGAAAAATGTTTTAATAAAAATACCATCTATGCATAATTGAATATTTCCGGATATGTAATTTTGCGAAGTGCGTAAACATGAATAATTTTTTTAATATAAATATTTAGCGTCACTGAATTAAAATATACTTACAAAACTGTATAAAGAATATTTTTCAATACAAATTTAAACGCAATTTTTTGGCAAGAAATGTAGAAAACATGACAGATTTAAAACATATTCTTTTTAGGAAATTGCTTCTCAAACAATATTTTGCTGTTATATAGCTAAGATTTCTGTAAAGAGCCTGAAATAGGATTTTGGAAATAGTATATAGTTTAGGAGTGGATTTATATTCATATTTCAATGCATCACAGAAGAGAAATTTTACCAAAAAGCACCGTTTACTATTTCAATTGTTCGTAGTTCTGAAAATAATGTGAATTTTTCAAATATCCTATTCAAACTCCGTATAGAGGCACTAGCCAAATATAGGCAAAATATTATTATAATAGAAACATTTTTAATAAAAAGAGTGTTTTGAAAATACGTCATTAATTTCTTTTTTATTTTGGCTAAAAAACAGCACGCAAATAATTTTTTTTGTAAAAATATTCTAAAAACAGTTTGATATATATATTCTAATTCAAGTGACAACAAATATCAAAAAATTATTCATTTATACGCCGCTTTTTGAAACTCACGGTTCCGAACGTAGGCCGTCACCTTAAAGCTCTTGAAAATTCTTATTGTTCTGTTTGTACAAGAGTGTTTTATAAATGCAATGTCATGTTTTTTTTTCTTGACAGCATAAAACAAATAAGCTTCAAAATTTATTAGTCGCAAGTAAAAGTATTACACGAAAAATATAAAATTAAACACACTTAACAGTCCATCTACAATAAATTAAAATATTTTCTCATTTAACAAAAGATAAAAAAAATAATTCTGCTCTGAAAATATTTTCACACGTCACGTGTCAAGTCGGAATAACTACATAAAAAAGGATCTTTTTTCATTAAAATGAATATTTCGTTGCAGGAGTGAAACCCAATAAGTATTTATCAAGGAAAACCTTTTTATCCTTATTTCAGGTCATTTTAAAGGTTAACCATATTAAAACATTTATCGACTATAATTTGAGAGAGAGAAAAAAATATATTTTATTCTTTTTTAACTATTTACCTTCATTGCTTTTTCGTCAATGATATCGTCCTAAATTAAAAACGTTTAAATTGAAGATTTTGAAGCGCGAAAAAATGCGGATTATAGCGAGCTTAATAACTCGGTCTTTAAAAAGGAAAACTCATTATTGTAAATTTTACTGAATTCAAAGGAAAACGTATTACTTAATTTTTTACACATACTCGTTAATAAAGTTTGAAATATTCTAGGAAAAAAAGTTATTGCTGAAATAATATTTAATGGTAATGCTGTATAGATGTGTTTTCTTTCTTTCTTTCTCTCTTTCTTTATTTTTCTGAACTCGGAATAAATTAATCTAGCAGTAACAGCAAAAAAAGAAAATATTTCTCATCAGAAGTAGAATAATGAAATAGAATTTTTAATTACTCATGTATTAAAAATGTCATAAAGAGCACTAGGTATAATTAAATGGATAATTAATGATTTCAAATAATCCATCTTGTAAAAGAAAATGGTTGCAAAGGCAAACATTTCAAAAAACAAATAAGAAAATTATTTAGACTTGTAATTTATAAAACAAAATTTTTGTGTCGGCCCCCCCCCCCCCCAAAAAAAAGAACAAATGGAAATAAATATTCTCACAGCAAAAGACTCACTGTATAAACTGCAAAAATTTAATTAATAATCCAAACAGTAAAAAAGGAATGAATAAATATATAGAAAATAAGCAATTTTTGTATCAGTAAATAAATGGCGTGCAGTAACTTACAGCAAACAAGAAAAATGCCTTATTAAAATAAGGCATTTTACGGACTCTTGTTTATATATTAACAATGTATCAC
This sequence comes from Trichonephila inaurata madagascariensis, assembly GCA_019973955.1. Classification (NCBI taxonomy): domain Eukaryota; kingdom Metazoa; phylum Arthropoda; class Arachnida; order Araneae; family Nephilidae; genus Trichonephila; species Trichonephila inaurata. The sequence continues at coordinate 233,567 of BMAV01022581.1, forward strand.
AGATAAAAAACTATTTTGGTGCCAATAGACACTATTATTAATTCTAAATCTAAGATCGACAAAGGCTGTTTCCGTAAATAAAGATAAATTCAATTTAGACTTACAAATCTAAATATTTATCTCGCTAGCTTTTGATAAATGATTTCTAAATTGAAAACTAATTTCCAAATAGTTACCTTTTACTGACATTAAATAAAATCAAAACCCAAAATAAACTTGAAATGATTACATTTGTGAGTAGAATTCTGATTCGTAACCTCGAAAAAGAACGTCACCGTAAACAAGATTCTACTTCAGAAAGCGACGAAGTAACATCATAATGAATGACCTTTGTCGAGGTTGGTGAAGGGAAAACACATGACGACCATCAAGAAAACAGAGAGAAAGATCGAGAGTTTTGAATTGTATAAGTGCAATAAAAATAAATTGAATGATAAGTTGACTTTGAAAGGTGAATCTATAACAAAGAAAAGGTTTAATTTGTGTACAACATTAATTAAAAAATAATTTTAAACAAGGCAAACTTTACGATTTGAGAGTGAAACTAATCTAAAGACTAATTTCGGTATAAAAACCAAACTATAAATTTTGTAGGTATAATTTATAATGCATTTGTTTGATGAATATAGTGATTAGCCCATAGGTTCTCAACGTGGGTGTTTGAGGCTTTCAGGGGGAGGGGGCAGTAAAAGACCCAGAGTAAGTTAGGGAGTTGAGATGGTATGGAGGGGCATCGGCAGATTAACCAAATATAATCTAAAAAAAGACTTAAAAAATACGCTGATTATGTACTAACAAAAGTAAACTTTTAATACTGGTTACCTTATGATGATTGTATGTATTCAAAATTGTATATTCGTGGCAATAGCTATTTCAGATTTGCAAGTAAAAAAAAAAATTGAGAGCTTTAGAAATAAAACTAAATTAAAAAAACACATTAAGAATTTAATTCCTGTTTTCACCTTGTATTACGTACGCTCTTATTTCTCTGGAGTGGGAGGGGGGTGGTATCGAAATATTCACTAGAAAAGGAAGCGCCAGTTCAAAAAAGGTTGGAAACCTATGGTTTAACCTAATAACACGTCACTCTATGAACTTATATACCAAGCCATCCTGCAGATTTTGTAACTGAATAAGTTTGTTCTGATTTGTTATTTGAGTTAATACAAGAAGTATTTCATCACATAGTCATTTTTTTAAAAACTATATAATTTTTTTTCTTATTATTAATTTTAAACAAAGAATTTTTATTGAAGTGACGTCTATAAAATACGTTAAAGATAACGAATTTTGTCTTTATGCATCCCGAGAAAGTATTGAAAACAATATCCCAACTAGTACTAATTAAGCAAAATTTCATACCACGTCCACTAAGCCTTAAAGTAGTCCTTCTGAGTTAACTCTCGTTTGTTTGGAAAATTAAAGCTTGAAACTATTTCATGATTTTATTAACTGCTAAAGTCTTTTTAATGTAAGCGTTTTTGTGAATTCTATACTACAACACGTCCGAATACAAATTAGTGTTTCCAAAAAGTGGCCTAAATACAACGTATGTATATCAAAATCAATCTTTATATGAAATTCGATCTATTTTATCAACTCTATTTTTCATCCAGAAAATTCGCATTCATTTAAAAAATAATGTATGAAAATGTTTTATTAAGTGAAGTGAGGTGTGCATCTTCTAATTTTCCTTTATAAACTTCCCTTCTAAGCAACTAAAGAGAACAAAAGCTTAGATTTATAGAATAGACTACGTGAGAAATTATTTAAGTTAAGACTGTGTGTCTGAAGTTTCGCAATTCCGAATTATGATAGTTAGTGTTAATAGTGTTTAACTGAATCAAGATAAAGATTTAGATTTAACTAAAACTTGTACCTTAATTTTATTAAATATGTTGTTTTTGCTTTAAGTAGAGACTTATTTTTTTTCTTTTAAAATCGAGAGGTGTAAATATGTTTGATAAAAACGGAACAACTGAGTTCTTAATCTGAATTCTTCTTCACGTCTGTGTACAAACATTTAACCCTTAACTTCGTACTGTTGCTTTTCTGCAACATATGATTTATTTTAATTTAATAGAACAAATATTTTTTTAATTGCCTACAAATCCCTTATCTAAGAAAAAAAAAGATTACTGCAACGAAATACATGCTAATTTTGTCACTAGATGGAAGTACATTTTTTTTCAGAAATCGCAACAATTATAAAAATCTCTGACGCCTCAAGGACTGTGTTTTTGCTATATAAAGAATCCGTTATATTTTATGCTTCCTCTTGTTTATTGACGAAATAAATTACCAGGTAAGAAACTTAAACATTTTTTGATGAATAATAAAATCCTCATATAAAAAAAAAATTTGTAATTTACAGCACTATACTGCGCAATGTTGCACTTTTGCTGCAAACAAAAAATGACTGAAATTCAATTTAAAACTGCTTAATTTTTTTTCATATTTTTCCCTTTTATTATTACTTGAGAACTAGCTGATATAATTTTTTCATAGAAATTTAAAAAATTGCGAAGTTAAGGGTTATGTAAAAAATTAAAATCAAGTGAATCCACTTACAAACATCCATATACAATGTAAAATTATGCCATTACATTCCTGAGAATGAAAAATTACCCACATTTAAATTTTTATACTGCATTTACTTATCAAAATTGTTCTGAAAGAAACTTCACTTTCAAAAGAGAACGAAAAATTTTCTACAAGAACAATATTATCACGAAATGCGGTACCAAAATATATCACAGCCCTCAATAAAAAACGTATAACTCGTGAGAGGTCGAACGATACGAGGCCCCAAATCGCTTATTAGATCATGAGAAAATACTCCACACATCTCTAGTTCTCGCAATTTTTACTTAATCTAAATTAACTATTAGATAATTTCTTTAAAGCTCACCATTCATCACACACACAACACTATCCAAATCAGATAACTTTAAAAATGCAACTATTGTGAAGGGAAAGTGATACGTATGACAGTGGTGGGATGTAATAAGATGAACGATGGTGAGGTAAGAAAAACGTTTAAAAACCCCTACGCATAACTCATCTTCCTCTTTGTGCAGAGTCTAGGTTACGTTCACTGGAAAACTCAGTCAAAGGGGACCGCCTACACGAAAAAGAGAAACACGGTTATTCTAATATGCCTACAAGCAATGTGTACGTTGTTGTGGTTTGTGTTGACACAGGAAATGGGTGGTGAGCCGCAAGAGAAAAATTCTTGTAGTTGGAAGATGAGGGGTGGTCCTCAGTTCCGCCCGTTACGGTTGCGTGTACGGTTCGAACAATGGGTGTCGGTTGTAGTTAGTGTCAGAAATAAAAAAAATATGTGGCAAGTGAAATCTTATCAATGAAAGAATGGTTGGCAATCTTGAGGCAGTTTTGTTTTTTGGTTCATATTGTATTGCACTTTAATAGGAGATTCACAAAATTTAAAATATTATTTAATGAAATCGAGAAGTTTAAATTCCGGATATAGATTATGATCCTCTAATTAAAATTAAGTAGAAGATAAAGAGGTCTCAACTTTGTTAGTACATCGTAGAAATTAAAATCTATCATGGATACAAATGATATATAGCATGCATCATGAATACAACCATCAAATTACAGAATTGCAACCATTCGTGGTGACTGCTTCAAGATGGCGCGCGTATGATTTTCAGTATAATTCTGATACCCTGTTCCTTGGAAATACTATAACAATAATGTGGCATTTATTAATATATATCGAGATACATATAAGTAACCAATTCTGAAGTTTTATTCAAGTACATTATCATAAACTTTAACTTTTACTTCCTGAATAGTACGAATGTTACATTGTAATTGTATTTCCAAAGGACACTTAAGTACAAAATATAACATTAAAATATTATATATCTGCAAACTGCTCTCAGTTAAAAAAATACTTACAACGCAATAGAGTTTAGCAAAGAATATTCAAACTCAATTTGGAATTTATTTAAAGGGGAAAACACCACAAGACGATTATGATAACTATTCGGGAAAATTTTTTAAATTACAGAAAAATTGGCGTGAATCAAATTTGATTGAATCCAATAAAGCTATAAATGTTTTTTTACGCTTCTTTCTACTTTTGTTAAGCAACCAATCAATATAGACCATACACTGATTAACAAATTTTAAACATGTATCGTCCAATGATCATTATTACAGAGAGTGAGTAATAAGGTGACCAATCGTCCTCCTTTAGGGAGGACAGTCCTTTTATAGGTTCTGTCCTTCTTCGAAAAGTGTCCTCCTTTTCAATATTTTAAAACTGATCTGTTAATCTCTGTATTCAGAGATGAACCAAACATGCTTCCAAAATGTCGAAGAATGGTCTCTGAAACAAATACCACCGGAAATAACAGTTTTCAATGGTATTATTTGACTTTTTCGCTAGTAAATTGAGCAGATATAGAAAATTACGTTGAGTTTTTATCGAAAGAAATGCCTGATATTTAAATCGATGACAATTGTCTGTTTGAAGTAGAAGAAGATTGAATGTATAGTTAAATTCTAATAAATTAAAACAAGAGGAAAATCAACATGCTGAGAAATTGGTAAAAGATGGGTGAAATTACAACTATTTAAAAATGAACACATTCCATATGAAAATGTAATTATTCTTGTTGAATTTACGTTGTGCTGCCCTGGAGATAATGCAGCAGTTAAAAGAGTTTATTTCAGTTGGTAATGATTTTTGTGAAGTGACCAGTGAGAAATCAAAATTAAATGTCAATATTTTAGCTGCAGTGTTTACCATAAAATTCAGTACAAAGGATATTTTTCCGATGTATTAGAAAATGATATGTTGACAAAAAAAAATTCATTCAATGGAAAAATACTCGTTTAAGATAATAATTAAAAAGAATGTAAGCGTAATTAGTGTATTTTTGTTTGAATTTATAAAACGTTTCATATATTTAAGTTGTAATTTTTTCTTAAATTTTTCGTTTTCCTTTTCATTGTGTAAAAAAAAAAAGTCACCTTATGAGTAAGAGGTTATTAACGTCGCATTCTAAAGCAACACGAAGGCTATTTGCGAAGGACCTGGTGATTTTAAAGTGATGAAAATGACACCTGAGCTGAAATTCCCATCTCCGAACTTCTACACCATGAGGCTTTTGAGCCTCGACAGATTTAACGTGCATCAGCCCCTCTTCAAGGCGAGTCTTCAGTAGTATTGGGGTTCGAATCTGCGACTCGACAATGCTGGGCACGAGTTCGTGAGCATGACCACTAAACTACGTGGCCACGGAAAATCGTTATAAAGTAAAAGTCATAAATGAAAACAATTATTAATGGTTGTAACAATATAAGATTACAATCTCTTCGAGATTAAATCGCCGTAAAATATGATAGATTGAATGAATAAGAAACGAAATTGCACAACCTTCAATTTATCTGGAAAATATATTTAAATATATTTGTATCTTTATATCTGTAAAAATATAAATTTCCAAGGTACAGTCGGATCTCTATATAACGAAGTCACAAATCCCGGAAAAAAGAACGTTATATGGAAAATTCGTTGTATAGAGGTTCATCTTTTTTAATATACTTTATAAACCACATAAAACAAATTTCAAATTCATAAACACTATTAAAAAAAAGTAATTATTCACACCATTTTTAAAATAATATATGTTTATTATAAAAATCTAACCCATCAAAAAAAAGAAGAAAAGAAAAAGAAAGAAAGAAAAACTGCAAGAAAACAATGTGGAATGTGTCACTGTATTTTCAATATTAAGAAAATAATTTTATATTAAAACTAATGAATTTTAAGGACATTAAAGCATACAAGTAATATTAAACATACAATATTTTATAACTAGAACACGAGACAACTCCACTGAGTGTGAAAGAGGAATCGAAGATGTTTCTAGTGAACTGGGCAATGGGGGTTAAGGGTTGCACTTCTTGGATGAAACGTCCAGAATTCTATTGCTTTCGGCGAGTTAGGATCTAATAAAACCAGTTCAAGATTTATAACCACCGTAAAATATGTTAAAGAGGGAATCACTTGAAATTTTCAGAAATACTTTAAAAATAGGGAAAAGAAAAATCGATTCACAAAAAAGAAAAAGTTCGTCATATAGAAAATGCACTTCGCTATAGATAGGTTAATTTATGAAGAAAATTGTGAAATGTTCAAAGTTCCATGAGAAAGTTCGCTTTATAGAAAAATTCGCAATATAGAAGTTCGTTACATAGATGTTCGACTGTATATACATATCTGTAAAGACATTGAATTTGTTAGTGCAATTCTTCATTGAATGACAGATGATCAGTGACTTATAATTTGTTTCTCACTATTTTCTACCTAACACAAACAAAAAATTGCAAGACACAAACAAATAGGATCATTGATTAAAATAACTGGAAATACAAAATCATCAAAGAAAGAAAACAGAAAAATCGATCTAATAATCCTGATAACAGTTGAATGAACTTTCAGCATTACGTCACTTAGATACACACAGGTGCCATTTTTTTCCCAAGACGTCAAACAGAAAAGAAGTTATCATCAGTACCAATGATAAAAAGTATAATTCCTATCATTATAAATATGTTTAAGATTATATAGATGAACGCTCTTAACAAAGAACGATAGCTAGTGTGCGTATTAACGCTAAGACAAACGGGATGGAACTGTGTAACTCGCACCCGCATATTAAGCAATGCTTTCCGTACACTAACCCGCACCTCTCAAGGTTTGAGACAAAATTACATATTATTAGAATATCCACAGGGATACTTACATGTATAGGAATATTTAATCCTATTATAAATTTTAGATATTCCCTTTTTTATATTAATTATATATCATATGCTACCAGTATAAAAGATTCAACGGAGGGAAAAAATAGGAAAGGATTGTTTGTTTTATCTCTTGATACTTTGTGAACATAACATCAAATGACACTACTTTAAAGAAATTCAAACAAAAAAAAATGAAAAAGAAATTCTTCATCTTTTCAAGATACCACAAACTACATTTAATTGTAGAAAAAAATGTGGCAAAATTTTTTTTCATTACATTTTTTTTAAAAAATAATGTGATAAGTACAATTTCTACTATTACCTGATTTCACTGAAAGATAATATAGATATTTTCCAATTTTGTTGCATTTAAATCTTACCATTTATGCTAGTATTATAATTTGATGTGCAATGGACGACATTTATGTGACGTCATACTCACATGATAAAAACGTTCACATGTTTCCAGCCAATCAGTTCCTAAATTCATGTGATGTCATTGTCACATGATTAATGCAAGCACGCGTTTTCAGACATTAGTGTTATACTATTGCCAACTTTTGTTTCTTGCAGAAACCTTCTTTTAAAAAGTACATATTTACAACAGTAACGTACATAAGTAAACAAAATACTTTTGATGTAAAAAAAAAATTTATATCAAAAGTATTGAATATTTCGATATACACTTTTAATATACTTTTTTTTAATCTTAAAATTTTTTTCATGAAATTCTTTTTTTTTTTTTGGTTCTTGAACATCTCAACCAAATTACAAACTTTGAAATTTTATCTGAATTTTAAGCAAATAAAAGTACAAGTAAGTACAGTAACAGTAAGTACAAGTTTAATGCCTGTTTTGAATTCAATGGAGAACACATGATTGTCTTTATCATGTGACCGTCATGAAGTTAGTTTATTGGTTCGTGGTTTAAAAAATTGAGATGTGGTAGCAGTAGTCTAGTGGATATGGCCACGAACTCGTGGCTAACGTGTCATGAGTTTGAGCCCAAGTGCCACTAAAGACCCATCATGTAGAGAACCTGATGCACGTAAAATCTGGCGAGGATCAAAGTCTTAACTTGGCGAGGTGTAGCAGTTTCGAGAGGGGGTGTTGGGTCAGGTCCTCATCACTTGACAGAGGTTCAAAATTACGAGGTCCGTCGCCAGTAGCCCTCATATTGCTTTATAGTGTGACGTTAATAAATAATCATTCAAACACTGAGATCAATTTATTTGATTTCCGAAGCGATACGAGTTAAAATTCACTGTTCAAAACATCCATCAAGTGTTAAATAAAATGTATCGAAACTTTCGGAAAACTTCATTAAAAATTTACAATTACCGATCAAATAACATGCTTACCTTCCAATAAAATTTAAAAAGGTTACTGAAACTCCTCAAATCATTTTTAAACTTCATATAAAACCAACTGGATCATAAACTACTCTCTTTATGTTCTTAAATGTTTAAAGACACTGCACAACTTAATTACACTGCCCGAATCCTAAATAAACACAAAAATGTGCTAAATGATCCATAATTTATTTTTCTCCAACCCCCTCGCAAATAATCACTTTCGCGCATAAAACTAATAAATCTCGATTTAAAATCGATTTCATATTCGAAAACTCTCTCATCCAAACAACGTTCATGACGCAAATGTGTGAAAATTTAAAAATAAATTAGAGGCAACAGAGAGAGGGCTCGTTCTCTCGGCGCATTTTTCGCACCGCCTGCGGAAAATTATTCAGCGGAAACTCACCCATGAATATGTTAATTCATCAAGAATGAGCCACGATGCGCTAATTAAAAATCGGGTTCGTGTCAGCGTAAATTCTACGCGTTGAATGTCGCCGGGAAATAGCGGAATCATCAATATTAAAAGTTTCGCAAGAGTTTTGAGTTTATTTTATGTGAAAAAGGTTTATTTAAAATCAATGGAATCATGTTTCATTACTTTAAATGCACACGTTATACAATGTATAAAAAGTAGCTGTCAAGTACGTAGCAATAAATATGATTTCGTCTTGTCTATCTAATTCTCAGAATTTGTATAATTCGATATTAGCATTACTTGGGGCCAGAGACGTAACGTACACCTCCGCATCGCTGGGGGCTTAAAGCCTGATGGACGCCAAGTAATATTTGGCTTGGAGCCCTAAACCTGATTTTGCACAGGGGCTCCAAATATTCTCCGTTACGCCACTGCTTGAGGCATTCTCTTAAGTTTTCAATATTGAAACACAAATGGTAATCAATTTCAATACTTAATTAGTTCTTTAAATGAGCAGGAATGTAGCGTAATATAAAGAAAAGCAATAATTTAAAAATATATTTTTTGAAAGAGTTGCTTATGCCTATGCATAATTGAAACATTTAATTAATTAGCATTTACAGTTTTCTTTATACAATTATCAGCAGGAAAAAAAATTATAGTCATAAAAAAGAACACCTCCAATAATATGTAAAATTCTCATTGTTTTAGAAACATATCGGCATTAATGTTAATGCCACAAGGGAATTCAGTGTTTTTTAACGTCGCACACTTGTAACGGGTCCTATCCGCACCTTTTACTCATATGCCTTACGATGTGTCATTGGGCATGTGGGACGAAATCAGCACTCCATCCCATATCCGAGAGTCTTTGATGGGGAAGCGACGATAGTGGAGTTTTTCTTTCTGCGAGATACTTCGTGACTATTGGTGGACGGGACTGGTCCGGGAGGTGTGGCTTATCTTGGCTTCTTCCTGATGTTCTGGAAGCTGTGATTTTTGCTTGGGAGAGAGCTGGGTGGCTGCTCTCTGATTGAATGCTGAGTGGTGAGGATAATGACTTCTATTGGCTGCCCAAACCTTTTACTCATCCTCTTGGGAAATCCTCTTAACTGTTGTATGATTATAAAATCGCTTTCCAAGGAGGAACCGTGATCATGCAAATGTGAGTTACTATTTAAAGTAAAACAAAGAGAGAAAGAGGTAGTGGATGGTCGTAAGGCTGACACTGAGTGAATATTAACGTCGTACTATCCAGCTCCAGCTCCTGGAGGACTATTGGCGATGGATCTCGTAATTTTGAACCATGGTCAAGACACGAAGACGATACCCCCCTCTAACTTCCCCACACCAGGAACGGGAGGACGTTTGAGGCTCGGCATATTTAACGTGCATCAGATCCCTCTGCACGAAGGGTCTTCAGCGGTACTAGGCGCGAACTCATGACATGGCACGAATCCGTGACTTTGACCATAAGGCTATTGTGACCTTCAGGATGACATCGAAGATAGAGTTATAATAACTGAATGAACTGAATATGATGATTTTACCTGAATATTCGATCATTTTATTTTATTAAACAATTTTCTCAATCCTTTATTGCATTAATTTTTATAAAAGCATTGGTCAATATCGAAATCCCAAATACGGAAGTTTGCACAAGAGAATTCATTAAGTGAGATTAACGTTTTTAAAATTTCATTTTATAAATTTGTTCAATAACTTTTATGGGACGAAAATAAGTTGGATCTCGTTCTACTTTCCCCCCTTTTAAAATACGATATTTTTGGGGTTAATTATAGTGTTAAATAACAATAGCTTTAATCCGAAGAAAAATAAATCACAAATCATTTTTCTTAATTACAGAAACACTTATATTTTTAAACCATGGGAATTTTTTTAATTAAAACTATTCAATGTTTAGTTGTATGGGAATACAATTCGTTCTTTAAAGCAACAAAATTAGCGCGATGCCTTTATTGTACTATATTTATAGTTAATTAAAAACATTTAAGATTAAACATATAAAAATTGATAAAAAAAAAATTCTACTTCAAAATAAGAAATATTTATTTACGTGTCTTAAAATAGTCTTTTTGAAGGAAGAAATAATCGTTTGCAACAAATAATTTTCATTAAAAATGTTCCATTTTTATTAAAAGTAAACCAAATATTTATTTTAAAAACATTTCCTTTAAGATTGTATAAAAAACAAGTACGACCTTTGTAAAAACTTTACTTTGTAATTATCATTAAAATTATTTCATTTGATATGATTCTTTATTTTGAACTAATTTTTACGTAGTATTTTTCTCATTCATGACAAGTCCCAGATTATGATAAGTTGAAAAAAATATTTCATTTGATAACAAGTTGCTTTTAAAGAAAACAGTAATTTATATTCTGCACTAGTTAAAAAGATAATAAATACTTTTCTTAAAGAATTAATTTGACATTTAATGTTATTTTACATTAATTGTTTTTGAACTTATGTTGCAAGTACAAAAGAGAAAAAAATCAATTAAGCACATTAAAAATTTAGAATTAAAACAAAAACCTGAATTTTGGCAGGAAAGAATGCCTGAAAAGGTTAAAGAAAAAGATAAACATATATGTATAGAAATTTGTATGCTATTTATATTAAAGAATTTCTATCGCAGTTGATCGAAAATCCGAATACTTCTCCGTATTACAATTATTCATTAGTATATAAAATAGTTTTTGACTCACAGAACTCAAAATTAGTATCACTAACACACACACACACAATCAATATAGAAAAAGCTTCCATTAAATTAACCACACAAACATTTAAAACAATTCGATTTTTCGAAACACATTAAAAAAAGAAAATCTTATGAAAATCGCATAACTAAAACAAAGTCAATGACCAAATTCAACACACACACACACACAAAAGTTTTGTTACAAAACAATAGGTTACGAAACAAAAAACACACCTAGTTTCATATTTTTGGACCCAATTATTGAAGCCTGTCATTACCTAAAAACTGATCAACAGGTTCATGTCCAATGTGAGCCCCATCGAGGTCACTTAAAAAGGGATAATCAGCAAATGGAACGTTCCAGAATAATCCCGAACAAGCTGAGGTAAATCCTATTTACTTTAATCTATAGAGCTACTTGTACAATTAAGGGCATTGAACAATGAACTAATAGAATATAAGAGGCTATTCCTTGTAAAGCTCTTTGAAGTCTATTTAAAAGACCATTATAGCCGGGTTAACGTCAATAAAAACGGGATGAGTAATTGAATCATCTAATTTGTGTTGGTCATGTGATTCATGGACGGATTATACTTTTAGAATGATTAATAAAGGTAAAGGTCACAGTTACAGTTTTTGTACATGCGTTGTTGATTTGCATTAATTAAAAGTCTATATGCGTCATGACTTCCCTATGACTCACCAGATTTCTGAGTGTGTGGAAAGTTTAAAAAATATATTATATTTTAATCCGAGAATAATATTACAGTATTATCCTTAAGTTGTTCTGTTGAAAATAAGTCGATTAGATTATTAGAATTATATACCAAAGCTTGTTTGAAATTAAAAATAAAACTAATCTAAAAAATATTCTTTCACAAAAACAAAAAAAAAAAAAATAATAAATTCAAAAATTTAAATAAAAATAAAAAAGCACAGAAAAATGCGTGCCTTTATTTAAATAAATTGAGCACAATGTTCATTACTGAAGAATTCAATTTCGTGGGAAATAAATACGCCATAAACATATGATTCCATGATGAAAATGTACGAGATAATTTAAAATACTTCCAAGTTCTATAAATTTTTAAAAAAAATGCTTTTTGCTTTAAAAATAATAATTCAAATCTTAAAAATAAAGCATTCCATTACAAGCAGAAAGATACATGTTTGATAAATAAACAGATTTGTCAGAATAAACAACGATTTTAAATCCCGCCGCTTAAACAGAGCAAAAATATCGTTCGTAAACAAATTTTAATAAAAGGAGCAACAATCTCTTATGTAAATATCATATTAATTCAAAAAAAAGTTCGAAGAAAAAAGTCCATTTTCCTTCCCTGAAATATTTTTTAAAAAAAGACTGAAAGGGGTTTATTGTAATATATTTCATACCATAAAATTCATAAACTCCAGGCAAAGATTAATAAATCATAAGAAGAAAAATACGCTTCGCGATTCGTTTTACCCACGAGAAACATCTGTTAGAATTTATGAAGAAACGCCAACACGAATTTAGGAATCTATTTGTTCCAGCGTCAGAGGATTACGATCAAAGTAATGAGAAAAGTGAAAATAAATAAGAGAGGAAATTTTATTATTTTTTGCACTTCCTGGCTAGCTCCGCTTTTCTGAATTCTTTCAACCTTCTAAATAAAAATTTTCCCGCCAAAATATAAATAATAAGAAACTTCGAATGAAGGAGATTTCGTCCAGCAGAAAGGAATCAAATTAATCGTTTGGTTAGATAGATATCTGAATATTTTCATTATTTTTCCATATTACTTTCAGTTGTATTAAAAAATGACTATTACAACAACAAAATTAACGAATAGAATAAAAATTAGATGAAAAGAGGAAATTAAGCTATTTTAAAATGACAAATGAAAAATATTAAAGGTGTGCTATATATTTGTGAAGAATTTCGATTTAAATTAATAAAGTAAATTGTATGTATAACCTGAAACATTACTTCTTGTGCTATTTTTTCTTAAAACAATTTATTCAGTAAGAACTGTTTCGAAAAAAATATAAAAAAAAATTTTTTTAGCTTTTTTTCAGCTGTGCATAAGATTTTTTCCCCGTAATTTAACAAATTGGCAAGTTTCCATTTTACCATCACATTTTCATTCCACTACATCGATCTCGGTAAATCAATTACACAGGCGGTATTTTATTGAAATACAAAATAAAACATTGTACAATATTTAAAGACCTCGAACAGTTCCGCATTCTTTTATTCTACACTGAATGAATTTCGAATGTTTTAAGCCGATAAATTTCGTTGAGATATCAAATCAATTACGTTTCGATTAAGAGATTTTAAATTGCTTTCGGGGTTCAAAGAAATTCTTTTTGAATGGTAATTTAGATCTCAAAATTATTTGAGTATCTTTGCAAGAAATTTAATAGTTTTTACTCATGACGAATTCAGGAGCAAAATGTATAATTCTTTAATTACAGATTTCAAAGCTAATTCTTTTCTTTTTCTATCTTTCAATATTCTACATGTTATTAAATGAATAAAATTTCAATTCTTGATTCTTATGCAATGATGCATGTATGAATAATGAGGAAATATTTCATTGATCTTTGAATACCAAAAGTAAATCCAAAATGAAGGAATGTAAAAAATTGAAATCCTAAAAATAAAAAGCGTTTCATTACTGAACTGCATTAGAAATGAGACATTCAAGTATTATCCACTCTATTCGACATAAGTCTTAAAACTTTAATTTCCTTATTCTTAATAGCTATTTCATTAATCAGAAATTTAATATTTTAATACTCTAATCAAGTTAAAAGAAATAAAATGAAAATAAAAATGCTTAATATATCTTATTATATCGGTTACAGTCAACTGACAAATACACTTGCGAAGAAAGTAAAAGATAAATAAGGAAAAGGAGCAAAAACAAGAATTTTATTCACAAATGTTTATTATAAAACCTCTCTCATTTTGATAATGATGCCACTTAAAATTTTTTAATAACAATGTATGTACGACTGTATTCTTCAAAAATGAAATTAAAAATACATTTTTCTCATTGCGTTTAAAAGAAAAATCACAATTTTCATTAATTAACTATACAATTTTAAACCATTAGTTACAACTCATGAAATTTATTTTTTGATTTGATTCACGCAAATATTTCACCTATTTAACAAACAATAATGAAATATCTCTTTTGAATTATTTTGCTTCATATTTTGGCATTCCATAGATTCTATTAGTCGTAAGGGTTGTCTATGTATACACCCAGTAACACAAGAGAACATGTGGTGAAGGCTGTCACAAAACCATGAACAAACTATGCATACTGTCAGTGGCGTAACGGAGAATATTAGGGGGCCTCTGCAAAGTCAGGGTTTTGAGCCCTAAGTTAGACAGAACAAAGGACTGCAAAATCATGAGATAACATGGGTTTGGGACCCTTAGAATTCTGCTACCGTTATGTTGCGAGGTTGTACTTTACGCCACTGTATACCGTTCTGTTATTAATTTAAATATTAGTGATGAGTTCAAAGGTGGGATTTGGAGTTCAATCCCCCTCTCTCCCGATAGAACAGGTTTTTAATTTTTACCGAAGAGATTACTCCTAGGGGTGTTCGTCAACGTGTTTTTAGAACCTCTCCAATAAGAGAGGTCTGTGTTGCTACTGTTATAAACATCACAAAGAATGTAAAAATCTCAGGTACCAGATATTTGAAATATTTTTTGTATGTTTGAAATTTTGAAGCATATTTCTCTCTCAATTTATTTTCTATCGTTTTATTCTAAAATTTCTTTGGCAATTGGAATGCTTTCCTTTAAAAATGATTTGCACTTTTTGAAATTTTATTTACTTTCTTTTTTTTTAAAAAAAAAAAGAAGAAAAAAAAAAAAGACTCAATAAATTCTGAGACTTCCAAAAACCAGTTCTTCCTAGTATTTCTGTAGAATTCAAAAGAATATATACAGCTTTGTCACACACATTAATCTATTTTTCCCGTAACGGAAAATGAAGAGTTTATATAAAAAGACTTTAAAAAATAAAAATAAAAAGATTACTTCCTCTTCCCTTTCAGATAAAATTATTTTATGAAATAAATACAATTAAGCCTTTTAAATACAATTAAGCACACATTTCGGGAATTTCCTGGGAACGAAAATAAAATTGTCTGTATCCCAGAAACCCAAGTTAAGTTCTAGAAAATGAGAAATCCTATTAGGAGACAATATGTGGAACACATGCACATGGGAGGAAAACTCCCTAAATCAATTACAGCAGAGTATAGCATTCTAAACTATATTGTTCTTTATACACGTAAGTGAACATATGATAATAATTTTCCACAATGGATCTTTTTATTTTCCTTTTTTTGTCTAAAAATAATGTAGGCTACGTTTCTAATCTTCTATATTGCATATATAAAGGTAACTTTAATTCACATTTTCAAATTTTAGAAATGCTCTGAATTTAAAACATTACCGCAAAAATGGTGAAATATTCTCATAACCAAGTCCGTTGAAACTATTTTCATCTACTTTTTATTTACGGTAACAATTCCCCGAACTATATATTATCAGAAACAAAACTTTATTCTAATATTTGATATGATTTGATTATTACCAACGTCGCACAACAAAATCCTAGCGAGGGGATTGGTAATGGATATCGGTCAAGTGACGAAGATGTCACCTGAGACAGCTCTGGCACTCCATTCTTCAAACTTCCACATCACACCATCGTAAGGGCTTTGAGTGAGTGAATGAATATTAGCGTCACCCCGTTTAGCTACACGAGGGCTTTGAGCGACGGACCTCGTAATTTTGAATCAAGGTCACGTGACGAGGACGACACCTGAGGTGGCACCCCCTCTCCTAAATACCACACCACACCAACAGGAGGACGTTTGAGCTCTCGACAGATTTAGAATGCATCGCTTCTCTACACGGCGGATCTTCAGCGGCACTAGGCTTGAACTCATGGCACGCCAGCCACGAGTCCGTTATCTTGGCCACTAGGCTACCGCGGCCACCTTAAGGGCTTTGAAGCTTGGGTGATTTAATGTGCCTCAGCCCTCTCTTTCTGCGGGTCTTCAGTGGCATCAGGACTCGAACCCACGACTCGACTCACTATGTCCCAAAATAATGGCGTATTTCGAAAAATATTAAAAATTGCACATAAAAATTATTTTTAAAACTCGCTAAAATCATGTGCATCTGATGTACATAAAACAGTAATTGAATGAGTATGTAATGAGTATTGTAAAACAGTAATTGAATGAGTATGTAATGAGTATTGAAAGTGCAATAAATAATAGTAGGTTCATTCTTAAGTAAACGAGATATAACACTGCACATAATAACAATAGACATATAAAACTGCAGACATTGAAACATTTCAAAAAATAAGAGAAAGGAGAAGCATTTCTTTCTATATGAATGTCATCTTTGTACAAATCGAACTTGTCTCAAATGTATATTAAAAAAAAATAAAAGGCGACAACAGCTGGGATCTCCCAGAAGAATTCAGAAAGAGCCTATATCCGAAATTCGATTGTGCACATATATTCTTGAAAAAAGTGCATAGAAATTTCATTAAATGTCAAAATAGAACGAACGGCAAAAATAAAAAAAAGAATATTTTTCAAAATTTTTTTTTTCTGAGAGTGAACCAGAAATTTGAATAAGGGGAAAATAAATAAATTTAGCACACAAAAATTAATAACTCCATTTACAAAAAAATTGAAATTGAGAATTTTTAAAAAAAATATTTGTACTTTGGGTTCTATTCACCAACATAAGATGAAAGTAGGCTTATATGCAGAGGGAGGAAGAATAGAGTTCCGAGTATAAAGCTTATAATACATCACAGAATGAAAGCGCACGGTGGCGCGGGGGGGGGCATTCTGTTATCAAATTTTATTCACAAAACCATAATCCTCCGAGTGTGCAAAACACGCCTCACCTCCTCTCCCTATTCACCATATATTTTAACTCCCTATACAATATTCCACATCCCCCTCAAAATGTTTTGTTATAAATTTTTTTTTCAGTTCCATCATTATTATTTTCATTTTTTTCCTCCAATAAAAGAAGACCAGGTGCATTTGGTGACGCCACGTTACTCTCAAAAGAAATTCGAACGTTATTACTGACCAGGTGGCAACACCCTCACATAGAACTTAAGGTGAATTGGTTTCTCCATATGGTGCATAAGCAGTCTTTATGGGGAGTGCACCTGGCTCTACCTCCACTCGACCTTAAAATCACCGATTATCACCGCCCACTAAAATTTTCCGATTATTTTTAAGAGTGATCTCAGACACATGTTTTAAATATAAATCAGATTAAAATGTTTATTCATTGGTTAGACTGAGATATATATATACATATTAATTAGTGAAGGCACAACAATTTTTTTTTTTTTTTTTTTTTTTTTTTGCATACGAAAATTAAAACAGCAACAACAACATAAATTTAGGTATTTTTTTTCAATTCAATAACTTTAAATGAGACCGAATAATACTAATACTTATTAATTCTTAATGTCATTTTTTTAGTAACAAGTAATATTAAAAAAATAAGTCAATTCCTCTATTTAGGTCAACAAAGAAACATTTTATTTTAGTTACGTTTTATTAAATAGTTACAATTAATATAAATATGATATACATATGACAGAATCACGATATTAAGTGACAAAATAGAAAGCTATTTTACTTGCAATTTTCCATTTTTCCTTTCTTTGTAGGGTGTTGTGGGCTATTTTTGTTTGTTTGTTACTACTTATTCATGCATTAAATTTAATTATTCTAATAAAAAGTAGTAAGTAGTACAGTAAAAACAAATCACATTCTCAGAAAAGAAATTAGTTCATTTCAGGTGGAATTCGAACCTACGACCTTTGGATTAGAAGTCCAACGCGCTATCCATTGCGCTACAGGGACACAATGAGCACTTTTCCTTTCTATGTATGATGTTGGTCTATTTTTTTGTGTGTTACTATTTATTCATCTCTTAATTTAATTAATGAATTAATATTTGAAAAAACTGTATTAACATCAAGTGTCATCCACTACAAGTTTAAAAAAATGTATTTGAACTTGAATGGATGAATAAAAAGTGTTTTATTAACGATTGAAAAATTGAACAAGATATATCAATATATATATATATATAGAGAGAGAGAGAACTAATACAATAGAGGAATTGAGAAAAAGAAATATGGACTGCACAAACTTATTCGTTAGGAACTTAGCCGATGGGCGAGTGAGAGAATATTAACGTCGCACAATTCAGCTACTCGAAGGCGTTTGGCGACGAACCTCGTAATTTTGAACCAGGATCAAGGGACTAGAACCATAGTCTCCTATTTTCCACACCCCACCGACAGAAGGACGTTTGAGCTTTGACAGATTTAACGTGCATAGCCCCCTTTACACGGCCGGTCTTCAGTGGTAGCAGGCTCGAACTCATGACAAGTCGGCCACGAATCCGTTACCTTGACCACTAGGCTACCGCGGCCACCTTAAGCCGATGGGAATGGCACAACTCTTTCAGTGATTCCAGAACTACACTGAATTAGCAAAAACATCATTTTTAATCAGGCATTATCAAAGATAAAAAGCTTATACCGTTCACTTTAATTGTTTAAATTAATTTATAATTAGTGTAATCTTCCCAACAAGAGAAATTGGCTGATTGACTGATGAGGGTTATCGACGACGGATATCGTTATTGTGAACCACGCTGATGACATCTGAGACGGCATCCTTTTCACCAAACTTTCACACCACGCCAACGTAAAGATATTAAACTTCCACAGATTTAACCCTTTGCCCCTTTACACGGTGGGTCTCCAGTGGCACTAGGTTTCGAACTTTGATCACTCGACTAACCTGGCCACCCATAGAGCTAGCTACTCAGTAATCGAACATGAAACTCGAAACATCCAAGTCAAGTGACAAGGACACCTGAGCTAATTTTTTTTGTTCTTCTTAAACTTTCATAGAAGTTATATAAAGATTTTAAAAGTTCATTTAGATTTAACACACAATACTCTCTAAGTATTTCATGCAAGTCTTGTGTTGAATCGAGTATCGAACCTTCAACGTATGAAATTCGTGACTTTGATGTCGAACTAGCATGATATAATCTCAATATTTTCATTTCTTTTGAGGGAAATCATATTATCCGATAATTTTTTTTCCCACTGAGATTTAAAAAAAAACTATCTGGTTTCCGTTTAAGTAAAAAATATCTATAAAATAAAACTTTTTCAAATTTTATTTCATGTGTAATTCTATTTTCCGAATGGTTTTATAACTGCCAGAATACATTTTTAAGACGCGTAAGAGTAAGATAAATTGAATATATATAATCGGTAGGCAATATTTTTAATTTTACAAGACATTTGAAATAATTTTTTTTCCAATTTATAGCTGTGCCATAAACTGGCAGCAACACAATATGTTACTTTGTAGATTAGCATTTACATGGAATTAATGAAACTATAAAAAACAACATGAGCAAAGTTATTCAGAATTACTATGAAAATTATTCAAACTGATGTATTTTAAAAATAAAAGCTACTTCTAACATAATATTATACGTAGGATCAGGGACTCATAAAATCACTTACAGATTCTTCATTTAAGAGGAATCCAAGCACACACACAAAACAGGAACAAGAAACTTACCTAAAAACAAAAGAAAAGACTCATTGAAACAAAGAAAACATAATTAATCTTGCACAAAAAATTCAGCAAAATAATAATAAAAAAAAACTTTTGCAAATATTAGAAAAATACAAATTATTTTGAGAGAGGAGTCCAAATTAATTCAGATATGCACTGTAAAAATCCAGTTTTCTTTCCAGCAAAACGCGAATTATAATTACAACTACATTTTATTCCGAGTTTTTAAAAATCTTAGAAATTAGAAATTCAATCGCAAATTTATTAACTCCATATCAGCTTCATTTTAACTATTTTCTCTCATTGCCTGCAACAGTTTTTTCAGCTAAACCACCAATAGCATTTTTATGTTTATTTCCATTTTAATTAAACTTAAAATCGAATTTCACTTTTCTCAATAATAATTTGAAATAAATATTTTTCTTTACCCTTCAACTAGAAATGTTTTTATTGGTTTAGTTCCACAGTTATTAAAATAAATTTTTTTATAAGGTGAAATTTTATACTTTAAAAAGAATAAATATTTTTTGAATATTATAAAAAATCAAGAACTATTTCAATAAATATTAAAGTGAAAACTCAAATTACAACTAACAAAGGAAAAATAGTTTTAGATAACAGATAAGGACTTAAAATAATTTGATATACATCAATTTTTTTACATCGCAAATACGTTTCTCCACACAAAAAAAACCATGTAAAAATAATAAAATAGTAATTTTTATAATCATTTTAAAATAATAATTTTAATTAAAATAATAAATACGTAATTATTTTTAAACCGGGATAAAAACTACCGAAAGTTCTTAGAAATGCATATTTACATTTATATAATTGAGAAAATATGAAAACTTTGAATTAAAAGTACAAGAAATAATATTTAGTTATACGTTACTATTTGCTGATATAATAAGAGTATTTTTTTTTGTTGCGGAGAGTGAGTGAGAGTGTAAAATTAACGGCACACTGTAAAGCAACAAGAGAGCTATTGGCGACACATCTCGTAATTTTGAGCTTCAGTTAAGTGACAAGGACCCTCTTCAAAATACCACACCATGCCAACGGGAGGACATTGAGCCTCGACAGATTTAAAGTGCATTGATCCCCTTTGCACGGTGGGGCCACAACGATACCAGGTATCGAATTCGCGCCATTTTGCTCGAATCCAATGCAGATTTTATACCTCTATTGATTTAAGAAAACGAGTTGATTTCATAAATACTTTAACCAATTATCCTTTTTAACAGAAAATCTGTTATTTATTTTGCCATTTTGGTTTTGCAAGTTCGTTACATAAACCTTGACACCTGTTAAATAATTCTTCAATTAATGATGAAATTTCAGAAAGCATTCTATGTTAAGGCTGTTTTCGCCATATGTACGATAGCGTGAACTTCACGCGGAGCACATTTTCGGACAGAAAAAATGCCTCAATTTTGATAAAAATGTGTGACATTGTAACTCATGCACTTGTTTATAATATAGTGTAAAATTTCAAAATATTTCATAAATAATTAGTTTTTCCTTTTAACATGAGAAGGGATGGCTCATTTAGCATTACGGTTTAGGGAAAAAAAATGCAAAACATTTTATCAAAGAAAAAATGTGTCAAAACTCGGATAAAAATGAGTAGTATGATAAAATAAGTGATTCTCTACAGGAAAGTGTAGCCAGAATATAATATTAATGTTTGTGTGTGAGTACTTTTATATCTGAAAAAATATTTCGAATTTGGCCTCTATTCTTTAACTCTAGCCAAAGATAGCCTTAAAAATGAATGCTTAAACTCGTGCCAATTTTAAAGCATCAGACATTAAAGTTACGACTAATTGATGAATTTCGTCTACTTCCCTTCGCGTAACAACCAGTGATCTTAAATCGTGTTATAATTAACTCAGTCGTGTAAAAACAAAAAATATGGCTCTTTCAAGGACCACGGTGTAAAAAGGGTGGATATATAATTCTAATTTTTTTAAAAAAAATACTCACTAACTAAATGCCAAATACAAAAGAAAAAGAAAATTCACAAATATAGACTTCATGTAATCTACACCATATATATTATATTCAGGAGTATACTATATAAAAAACCTTAAGTAACGTATAATATACAAATATGAAATTAGTCCGGTTTAAAATCCATAATTTCCAAAAGAAATAACCTAGATTGTTGTTATTACTCAATTGGAATAGAGCTACACATGTTTTAAAATCATATAGATAAAAATTGTGCAAGTGTTTTTACTTTACAAATATTTTTTTTACTGTTACTAAATATGGAAAATATCCATACCTTTCTGTGTAAGAGAAATATGTTACAAAAATTTTAAGACGTAGAATTTAAAAAAAAATTTTTTTAGAGCACATCGAACAAACTGTATATAAAAATTATTGGAAACTATGTTATATACTTTTCGTAGTACAAATCTCTATAAGAACAATTTTTATGAGTCGGTAAAATTTGATAAATCTGAAGGTCGACTTGATTCTGTGTATTCAGCTTTAGCGTACAAGGGCAATGACTCAGATCAGTCCTTGATATTTTTTTGCATTGTTTTACTGAATAAAGCCGATGAATCCCAAGTTATAATACTTCCCTTAAGAGTTAAATTATAGAGGGTTATTTTTTGTGTACTTAAAAATGTGTGAACACCTTTTGAATGATTGAAACATCTATTAATAAGAGCAGAAATTTTGCAAGATAGTTTATCCCACAGTTTTGGGTTTAGTTTTTAAAATTTAAAGATTTAAATCCATAAACTACATGCCCCATATCCCTTAGGCTGGTAAAAGATAATGATCAATATGATATGACTTAATTTTTTTTTAACGTCGCACTTTTAAACTGCACGAGGACTGTCGGCGACGGACATCATAATATTGAATCTCCAGCAAGTATTAACCTCTTGCAATGAAACAACACGAGAACTATTCCTGAAGGACCTCATAACTTTGAATCTCGGTCAAGTGACGAGAAGGGCACTTGAGTTAGGACTCTCCTCACCAAACTTCTATAGCACGCAAACGGGAGGACTTTGAACCTCGACAGATTTAACATGCATCAGCCCTTCAACACGGTGGATCTTCTGTAGCACAAGACTTGAACCGGCCACAGGTCCGTGACCATTACCACTAGACAACCGCGGCATAACGGTCAAGTGACGAACCGCACTCTTAAAACCTCCACATGACACCAACCTGTGGATTTTGAACTACAACACATTTAATGTACATCAACCGTGCTACATGAATGCAGGACTCGAATTCACGAGGTGGCAATGTTTGCCGAGTTCACGACATGACCACTCGGCAGTGGCGTAGCTAGTCCTGAGTGGGCACTGTATCAAAATTCCTTGAGGCCCCTTAACATTTTAGGATTGTTTTGCTTACACATGTTGGGGCCCCTTTAGCTTGGGGACCCCGTATCATTGATACGGTAGTAGCTACGCCCTTGCCACTCGGCAAACGTAGTCATACGAATTAGTCGGATTATTTATGTAAAATTATCGCGCTTCCATGCCATAGGTCAGGGTTCTATTCCCGGACTGAGCAAGGTCGACACAACCCCTTTCCTCCTTAATGTAGTCGGTCGATAAATGAGTACCAATCTTGCTTGGGGACTTAAACACTGGGTGTCTCGATTCAGACTGACCATCTGATCGGGACATCTGCTTATGCACCTCAGTGCCCAATGGTCACGGATACTGGGATGGGCACAGTGGGCCCTGGCCCTCATGGGCTGTTGAGCCACTGAGTTTGAGTTTATTTATGTAACATAAAGCTATACTTAACGTCCCCGAAACTATTCCTATACTCCAAAGCTATTCCAATTATTTATAGATGGCATTAAACCAAATAACGATTGCGCTCCTATAAATCAAATGCAATCGATTCTGAAATCAAGTAATTCAATACAAAGAAAAAACTATACTTTATGTAACTGTAACTCGGAAAATAACTTTACTTTGATTCACAAAATTAAATTTTTTTACGTATCTATATTACATGCAGAATGAATGAAACAAAAAAAATTACAGTCGGGCCTCTATATAACGAAGTCGCTAAATCCCAGAAAAAAGTTCGTTATATGGAAAATTCGTTATATAGAGGTTCATCTTTTAATATACTTTATATAAACAACATAAAAGATTTTTTAATTCATAAACATTATATATTAAAAAAAGTAGTTATCACACTTTTTTAAAAACAATATATGATTTTTTTTATATATCATACCCATCAAAAAGAAGGAAATAAAAGCTGCAAGGAAAACAAGAAAAATGAATGTCCAAGAATTCACTGTATCTTCAATATTAAGAAAATAATTTTATACTAAAATTAATGAATTTTAAGGACATTTTATAATTTAAAGCATACAAGTAATATTAAACATGCATTATTTTATAATTAGAACACGGGGACAAGGGACAACTCCACTGAGGGTGAAAGAGGATATCGAAGATGTTTCTAGTGAACTGGGCAATGGGGGTTAAGGGTAGCACTTCTTGGATGAAACGTCCAGAACTCTATTGCTCTCGGCGAGTTAGAATCTAATAAAACCAGTTTAAGATTTATGACCACCATAAAATGTGTTAAAAAGAGAGTAACTTGAAATTTTTTCAGAAATACTTTAAAGAAAAAGGGAGATCAAAAATTGAATCACAAAAGAAAAAGTTCGTTATATAGAAAATGCACTTCGCTATAGAACGGTTATTTTACGAAGAAAATCGTGAAATGTACAAGGTTCCAGGAAAAAGTTCGCTATATAGAAAAATTCGCAATATAGAGGTTCGACTGTAATTGGATTTTGCGCATGGTCTTCTAATTACCATTAAATATTCTTAAATACATGTAATTAGTCAAATATATAAAAATATACACGTCTCTAATAAACCGAAAAGTAATTCTATGTGCGTGTGACATTAAATCATTCAACACAAATTAAGCCTTATTTTTTAAAAATAAAAATACTAAAAATAGCAACCATGCCTTTTTAAAAAAAGAAAACATTTTTATAAATTCGAATGCTAACAATTAAATTTCGCAAAAATGCTTCTACGAATTAATCACTATTTTCTTCAAATATATCCCTCTCCTAAAACATGATTTATAAAGACATATGTTGATTCTTTAATACGATTTACTTTTACGATGTCGTATACAGGAAAGGAAGTATTGTAATCTTATCAGAGAACAGAAAGAATTTTTATTCAAGAGTTTTATGAGCTATTTATAACTCAAAAGGGTCCGTGCTGAACGGTTCTACAGATTTAGGAGAGAAAAATTTATTCTAATGCAATTTTGATCTTATTAAATTCCCCTTTCCAATTAATATTTTCAAATAAAGGGCACGAATTTTTTATTTCAACCAATTAAAATACACAAATAAGAATAATTCGTCATTTAGAACGGAATATTTACGAGAAATCAACGAATAAAAAGTTTTAATTCATCGCTTTTAGTTCCCAATTATGCCATTTAAAATATTTTTTAGAGAAAAAGGATATTTAATAATGACGGAATCAAAATAAAAACATAAATTAAGCTAATGATTTGGTATAATATATATATATATATATATATATATATATATATATATATATATATATATATATATATATATATATATAATAAATATTAAGCTAAATCAACAAATTAAATGTAAACTGAATTCGGAGAAAATAATAAGACGCTGATTTGATCTGATTATCATTTTTTTGGTCAATTATATAAATACATATGTTATACTTAGGAAAAGGATTCCATTGTAAATCCTTTAAAAGGCTTGTACAATAAAAACATTTATCAATTCAGTACATCAACAAACGAATTTCAGCCACTGAAATCAAATCGGATCAAATTGGTTGCAAGATTGGTTTTAATTAATATCCACTACATAAAGTGTAATGGAGACAGAGGTGGGTTTTATAATTCTAACCCAAAGGGTGAAGCAATTAGAAGATTATATACTTAGTTATCTTTTTTTTTTTTCATTCTCTTACTTCTACCCCATACGACATAGCAGTTTTGAGGTTCATTTTAATTTAACGTAAAATAAGTTTTTATGAAATCCCATAACATATTGTTGATAACATCAGTATTTGAACTGCGACAAGTTAATCATCGAGAGCAAGTTTCAAATCGTAATCATTTGATTACCGTGGCCTTAAAAATAAATAATACAATACCTAATTTTTAAATAAACTTCAAATAGCTATTCAGTTATTTTATTTAGGGTACAATTTTAGTTATGAAGAATGCAGTTTAATATAAAAATTATGATTTAACATAGAAAATAACTTAAATTTTAGAAACAAGTTAAACTCAGTCTTCCAAACGGATTAAGGAAAAAAATTTTTACTAAGTGTTAAGCGCCCGCTGCACTGGGGATTTTATGTTGTATGACTATGTATTGTTTCTAGTTTTGATATCCAAGTCCTACACGGGAAAAAAGACTTACTCAAAAATGAACTCGTGTACATTCTCAATTTAAAATGAGTATATTCGTGTCAGATTTTGAACGCACGCCTTTCTGAATTTGATACAGTACATGTACTCAAAAACCCTAAAAACCCCGAAAAATTAAAAGATATTCAGGATTACAGAAGCTGTTTTAATATTCTGCTAGATATTTTAAAAATTGGGATCAACAGCAAACTTAGTTCTCTTAAATCTACCGAACTATATTTCGTATCTACCATGCTACACGCGGAGGAACACATGAGTATTAAAATGAGTATATTCTTTTGTTGTTTTCTGATTTTTCTTGTTTGTAAATCGAAAAGTACGTGACTTGTTTTTAATCTAAGTTTAATATGCTGGTATAATTATTAAATACACTCTCTATATGATTGACAGCCAATTTAGCTATGTGATAAATGTTTACTTTATATTGGCAGATTATTTAAAAAGACTAGTGTTATTAATTTAATGCAATTTAATTTTCATTAGTATATTGTTTGATTTATTCAGATCAAAACTAAACAACTGTAAGCAACATTCTTATAAACCCATCCTGGGCTTAAGTGTTGAGTAGAGGGGGAGGGCTTGGCAAAGTTAATTTTGTAGCAACCAAAATTGGCGATAATTGGCCTAATTTAGCGATAGGTGTTACGAAAAATTACGAAGTGGATTTTTCCAATGAAAATAAATAAATGTTAATGAGAAATAAAAAAATTAGTACAAGTTACCAGTAATGCATTTGTATTAAGTTGTTTGGCGATCAATTCCGGTCGCCAAATCCAAAGGGCCACACAATTTTACACTTTAACCCAAAATTGGAAAAACTTTTATCTATGTCATTACACATAGCCAACTAGTAAAACCCCATTTTTGCTTCTGCTTTGAAAGGTGGTCATCCAGTAATCATTATGTCACATGAAGTTTGCAGTAGTAGTAGTATTGTTTTGCAGTAGAATATGCTTGTGTGAATTGTAGCACTAACATGTTTGAATATGGTTTTATGGACTGAACATAGTATTAAGTTTTTAATCAACTAACACTGTTAGTAGAAGATGCCTTGAATGTGGGAATAAATACAATTTTAGACAACCCACATTGAATCCAAATCAATACTTAAATTCAGATTTA
>BMAV01022582.1:0-44847 GCA_019973955.1 Trichonephila inaurata madagascariensis
TTAGATTTTCTATTCATGAAAAAAATTTTTAAAATGATAAAAAAAGGGGAAAAGGACGAAAAAAAAAATTTGGCTGTTTCACACGACCCGCAAAGTCTCGTATCTTTAAAATTAATTAAATAAGTGTTAAAAGCACGATGGCACATTGGCGGAAAGTTTTAAGTTTTTAGGCATTATCAGGCAAGGTACCTTGCAAAGTTTTGTGTATTTTTACGTACGTGTTTCTCTTTTTTTGTCATGTTTTAGCTAAAAGATTACAATCTTAAAATTTCTTTAGTAGATGTATAATAGACAAGAGAGCCTTGTGGTTGTTTACTGAATACGATATAATGTATCTTACAGGATTCTTGTTAGCATGTACTTTATATTTTACATTTTATTTTGTTTTTGAGAAAAGATAAATTATTTTTTAAGTATAAAAGAGCTTCTTCTTTTAAGTTTAATAACAAAAACGTCAATTAAAATTTAAAATCCCAAAAAAATTAAAAGTATTTTAAAAATTCCCTTTGTGATTTTATTTATCAAAAAAATGAAATGAAATTTAAAAAATTTTTTTTTCTTGCCCCTTACTGTTTAATTAAATCTGTTTCACGTTAATAAATATTCCTAAGACACTAAGCTGTATGAAACATATTACTGATTATAAACATTAAATGAAGAACAATTTTTCCTAAATTTTCTTCTTTATATTATTAGATAAGTATTCATTACTGAAAATCTTTAAAAGTATTTTTTTCTTCTAAAATAATTTAAGATATAATACAGAAAAAAACAAATAATATTGGTTTTTGATAACACATGTTACATTTTGAGCAGCGAGACTAGACATGGTGACAGATTGTGTCAATATGCTGCTAAAAATTGATTTAACTTTCGCAATATTTTATTTTACCAAGAAATAAAATTATCGACAGAATTTTAAATAGGGGAATGGTAAGAGAACGAAAACAAAAAAAAAAATTCGACTGAAAAGGTGGTTATAAAAGTCCGAACCAGGCAAATAACTTCAATTTCAGTCAGTATTAAGAAAATATCATTCATTATATCTCATTCACATTTTATATTAATATAATATAATTCAGTAATTTTCGGAATGACTTTTTTTTAATTTTTATAGAGTCATATGATATATTCAACAGCTCATAGTTAGCATCTTTGGAATGATGTTTTTTTTAATCCCTTAACTGCCGAAGTCATATATATACCTCTGGCTCAAAAAGTGCGTTAAATGTTCAGGGGGTACCCTTTACGTCCAAAATGATCGTTTTTTTAGTGTTGCCATTAAAACCCATTCCAAAGGCAAATATGGAACAAAATGTTTTGACAATGTTTTCGAAATTTTTATTTTAGAAAAATTTGCTTATTTATGCCTTTTCTTTTCCCTCCAATACACCGCATATGTTGGTCTATGTGGCATTAGGAGGCGAGTGAATATTAACGTCGCACTGTGCAGCTACACAAGGGCATTTGGCGACGGATCCGAAACCATTTCGGACGTGGATGGCACCTGAGCTGGCACACCCCTCCTAAACCATACCCACCATGGTAGGACGTTTCAGCCCCGACAGATTTTACGGGATCCTGCCCCCAAAGCGGGTCCTTAGTGGTACTGGACTCGAACTCGTGTCAAGGGCAGCCATGATCCTATACATTGACCTCTCGCTTACCACGGTCACGCATTGGAAGGCGAATCGCGTAAATTTTAATTGCCAGTTAATGGGTTAAAGTCGACATCTAAAGCAAAACGATTGTTATTCGCAAAGGACTTCGTAATTTTCAACCTTGGTCAAGTAACGAAGACGTCACATGGGTTTGCATTCCCTCTTTGAATTACCTCACCATGCCAACTTGAAGATTTGTGAGTCTCGTCAGATTTAACGTGCCTCAATCCCACTACACGGCATGACGATTATTTAGCGTCACTAGGGATTGAACTCGTGACACACCAGATGTGAATTAGTCACCATAATCATTAAGCTGCAGCAGCCATTTGTTCCTTTTGAATTGTGATGTTATGAAAGTTTTTCTCTGTATAGGATTTGATGTATATTAAATATATCGTTTGAAAATTACCGTGATGTAGATTCGAAATAAGCATATACACACTGCTTCAGTTGTTGTTGTTTCAAATCCCGTTGGATCAGGAAAGCATACATCAAATCCATTTGACCTTTACGCATAAGAATGTCACAAACCAGGTCTTGAGTCTCGAACGTCAAAGTCCAGGAAATGACCCAAAGTGAAGATGAGCAAGAGAATTAGGGGAGCAGGGGGAAAGGGCTTTAAACCCCTTCACAAAGGTCATACCCCGCAGGTGACCGCTTCTAATGAGCGCCAAGGCCGTCTGAAGAGCCCTGGATCACCTGCATTGTAGAGATAGGCCAGGACTCTAAGCTGGGTACCAAGGTAAGATGGAGGGTTTTACCATGTCGGATTCCTTTTAGCTCTGTAGAAGAACCAACCGCATACTGCTTCTCCTTTAAACCACGATTCTCCAAAACTAATTTTGAATAATTTGGTCAATATTTACCCACGTTCTTTCAAGTTTTACGTAATATGCATAACCACTTAACGTGTACAAATCAGTTAATTCGTCCACTCTAAACATAGTTTCAAAATAAGTGTGCATTTAGGAGTTAACATTTGGACATCAGAGTGACTTAGATTGATTGTCCGTTTACATTAAAAAAAATATTAGATATAAAGTGTTGAGTAAGGAAATTGGACGCAATTTTTATTTCTATTAATGTGAATGTCCCCTTTTAAGTTAAATATTAAAAGTACTTTTATATTAACATAATAAAACACTAATATAAGTATCCACGTATTCACCAGGAAAAATCATTTGAAATATTAAACCATTTATTTAAGGTATCCGACTACGTTCGGACTGACTGATTGAATATTAACGTCGCACTGTTCAGCTACACGAGGGCATTTGGCCACGGACCATGTAATTTTGAACCATGGTCAAGTGACTTGGACGACACCTGAGCTAGCACCCCCTCTCCTAACTACCACACCACACCAACGGGAGGACGTTTCAGCTCTCTACAGATTTTACGTGCATCTCTGCCCTACGCGGCGGGTCTTTAGTGGTACTGGGCTCGAACTCGTGACAAGGCAAGCCACGATCCGATAACTATACCACTCGGCTACCGCGGCCCCGACTACGTTCTTAACGTGTTTTTTAAAAGCGCATAAAGGATAATTTTCATGATACTTGTGTCATTTGATAAGAATCACTATAAATTGTTTTAAGGACTTTTGACAAAAAATTATTTAAATAATTTTTAAAAATTAACTAGAAAAACTTTTTCAAAATTTTTCTTTTGCGAAAAATGCTTCTATTATAATAATATTTTCCCTATATATAACTCAGACCTGTGTACAGAGGCTCAATATAATTTTGAAAAATTCACATTATTTTCGAGTTACAACCTTGAAATATTATCGGCGTTTTTTTTTTTAAAATTTCCCATGTTGTCGTAAAACATGGATAAACCCACTTCTAAATTATATATTTCAAAAATTCTAGTTGCGCCTCTGTACAGAGATCTGCGCTGTAGACAGGCAAAATATATTATAATAGAAGCTTTTTTCATAAAACGAGAATATTTTGAATATGTGTTATTCTATGTTCGTTTTTTGTCAAAATAGTGTACTTAAATTAATTTTTGATGTAATACTATATATTTAAAACAATATACTTAAAACAATATACTTAAAACAATTTTATATACATTTCCAATCTTAGTGACACTAAATATCATAAATATTATCCATTTATAAGCTTTTGCAAAATCACGGTTCCGAACGTAGTCGGATACCTTAAAAAGAAGGAAAAAAAAAAGGCATATTTTTTATTTTTTTATTTTTATTTTTAGTCTTTATTACTAAATTTTAATTAATAATGCTATGTGTGAAGAATTACAATTAAAAAGAGCTTCCTTGCATAGATACAATCCTAAAAGACAGAAGAAAAAAACCCCATTTTTAACCATCTTGGAAAAAAAAAATAATAAGACATTCTTGCGCATAGAAACTCAAAATAAAGCTCAAAGGCACACAAATAACAAAGCGACACTACATGTCGAAGCTCATTAGATTTTACTTTTTGAAGTTGGATAAAAATGAATAAATTACAGGATGCTCACTTGTTTTTTAGAAAGAAAAAAAAAATCTTTTCTGAAATATATAGCATTTGACATTTTTTTTCTTTCTTATTTTTTCTTTACCTTTTGAATATTATCAACTTTTATAAATGCAATAGCCTTCGGCAAAGTTCTTTTCAAAGGCAAATAAGTTTTTCGATATATTTTCCTTTGTGATAAAAGAATTTTATGATATTCTAATTGCCCCTTAGGAACATAAGAGAATAAGGAAGTTTAACCCTGTAATGCCTGGTAAGGAAGATTGGAGTAAACTTTGAATTATCTTTTCGAAGGAAATTGAAGTCGAGACATAAGTAATGATGTATGAGGTTATTTAAAGAAAATGTTTATTTTCTCTCTCTTTCTATCGCATGTGTATTATGCACCATCTAATAGCGTTCAAAATAGTGAGTTGGCCATATTGTAGTTTTCGTAACGATTGAGCCACGTTAAAGCTAGTTGTATATTCGAATAATTTGTAGAAAATTTAAAAACATTGCACTTTTGCGGACATACGATTTTGAAATATCTTGAGTCAAACGCTTATTAATATATTTTTGCATATTGATTTATTTAAAATACTAGCTGGTACACACGTTCTTCCAACGGGTGGATTGAAAAATTAAACAATACAGGTTGAAGTATAAAGAGGTTTTTAATGAGTTAATTTTACGTGAACTGCACAAATTAAATAAACAAAAAAAAACCTTTTTGCCTATCTCAACTGAACAAAAAAAACATAGTTGTTTAATTTTAAGTCTGTAGATCTAATAGCTGATAAAAAGGATTTTTTTTTTAATTTATAATTCCCCGTAACTCTCTTGTGGGTCTATTTTTGAAAACACCTTCATAAGCTGATCTTTCTTAGAAAAAGTAGCAGATTGTTGCAGATTTTATGTAATGAATGCTTAAAATAGTGTAGATAATTTATATCTGGATGTGTAATACGTTAACCCTTTATCGACCGACGGTACTTATAAGTACCACTCACTTTAAAATTACATAGAATAACCGTTTTTACAAATACTCTGACGATACTTGACAGGAATATTATTTTAAACCCACTCTTGCAAGATATATGGCAGCACGGGTTCTATGATGAGTATTTTAGTGGTGAAGGCGAATAGTTTTAAGCAGAAATTGCGTTTTTAGCTGATTGCGTTTTCAGCGGATAGCGAAGATTGTCATTTTTGTTCAGAAAGAAATAGTTAATGTCGAAAGGTAAGACTCTTATTTTTTTGGTATGTTAATAAAGACCTTAGAAAATGATTTGACAATTTAGTTTAAGTAGACAGTGTGTCTAATTAATTTTACAGTTGAATATCTTTAATTAATTAATTAGCTCTAACTAATTAAATTTCCCAAAGTTGAGTATTTTGTTTATGTATATCCCTTAGTTTTGAATGTCGTGATTCAAAAAAAAATATTGCATTAAAAAAAAACTGCAGTAAATCATAATACGGTACATAAAGGGTTAATATTACTAACTGTTCTATTTATTTTGTGTTAAAAGTGTAATATTCTCAAGCAACGCCGTTCCTTATATTATAATGGCTATTCAATGGAAACATGAGTAAACTTGGGGATAGAGCCACGTTGGCATCGTTTGACGACCACGGGGATAGAGCAATTGATTGAACGGTGCAGCAGTCGATATGATGTAGTGCCTCCTGGTGGGGAGCTGAAACACAGAGGATAGCCCCAAACCCTTCTCCACAAAAAAAATATATATATATACATTCCAATTTATATAGTGATCGGTTGAATCGGATGTGATGCGATTGCATATATACAAACATCCATTTGAAAAATATAGATATGTAGAAGTTCACTTACATCTTCTCTCGAACGATTTTAACTCAAGATGGTGTTGAGTCCTCCAAGACTTCGCATGATAATTAATTTCTAGTTTCCCTGTCTGACGTGAAATAACCATCGCCCAAAATTTAAATTTGGCGTTTCTAAATCAGGATAATGCAATCCGGCATCACTCGCATGTGTGGACCAATCAGAAGAGCAATTACCGGAAATAATATAATATTAATATATATGTTTCAAGATTTTAATATCTCCAATGTGAAAAAAATGCTACTTTCATGAACGTCATGTAAAACACGCGTGTCAATGCTTAGCTTTGTATTGTCCGCTTTGCTGTATGGCGTTGTTGTGTTTTCCATGTAACTAAATAAATGTGGTCTTCAAATTAACAAGATATTTCCTCTTCGACAAGGCTAGTAACAAAATCTTCACAACGAAATGCGTTAATTCAAATCGCGTAACACTCATATATTCACGTTATAACAACTTCAATATATGAAGTATAATTTATAAATAAACTTACTCCCCCCTCCCAAAAAAATCCTCTTAAAACTCAATTGAAACATATACAGGGAAATACGTTTCGCAAAAAAGCTTAAGGTATCCGACTACGTTCGGAACCGTGATTTTGCTAAAACGTATAAATGGATAATATTTATGATATTTAGTGTCACTTAGATTAAAAAATGTACATAAAATTGTTTTAAGAATAGTATTACAATAAAACATTATTTAAGTACAATATTTTGACCAAAAACGAACATAGAAGGACCCTTTTTCAAAATAATCTCCTTTTGTAAAAAATGCTTCCAGTATAATAATATTTCGCCTCCATATAGATCAGACCTCTGCACAGAGGCCTAACTAGAATTTTTGAAATATATAACTTAGAAGTGGTTTTATCCATATCTTACGACAACAGAGGGAAGAAATTTTAAGAAAAAAACGCCGATCATTATTTCAATGGGTTGTAACTCTGAAAATAGTGTGAATCTTTCACAAACCATTGTTGAGCCTCTGTACAGAGGTCTGAACTATATACAGGCAAAATTTTGTTGTAATAGAAGCATTTTTCACAAAAGGAGAACATTTTGAAAAAAAAAGGTTATTTTCTAAGTTAAATTTTGTTGAAATATTGTATTTAACTACTTTTTTTTTGTCAAAATGTCCTTAAAACAGTTTTACACATGTATTCTAATCTAAGTGACAATAAATGTCATGAAAAATATCCATTTATGCACGTTTTTAAAATCATGGTTCCGAACGTAGTCGGATACCTTAAAACGAAATTTCGGTTTTCGCGAAATAACATAACAGTCCCAACAAACTACTATGTGTTTCCGTGCATTTTTTTTCTCTTAACACGAAATGAGAATTGCTTAACACCAAAAGATTTCCCTTCTGGGAATGAGCAAAATGCGGAAAACACCAACCGAATTGGACTGTCCTACTGTATCATCGGATGAAATCGCTGCAGTAGATAATGATAATGTGTGTACAGAATCAGTACAGGCAAACAGAGAAATTTCGGATTTTGTCCAAAGCTCGAAAAATATCATTAATGCAGATTCCGACCGTGAAAAAGAATGCAGATCTTGTTCTCACGTCCATAAAAAATGGGCAATATTGTAGAATTTGATGCCGAGAAAGACAATGCAAAGATAAATATCGAGTTATTATTTTCCAAAACCTCAATAAATGTTTGCTTTTTCAAAACACTTGAAAACTATGTATTTTAAATTTTTCTTTAAGTTCTTGTGACTGTTTTTGGTCCAATGATTTTTTTTAAATGCATGCATATATACATGCTTATGTAAATAAAATAAGCTCTGATTAACTTAATTCTGTTTATATTTGCGAGTGTGCGTGCAATATTCCCTTTACCACGAAATTTTTTTAACGCAGTGCTTCTCAAACTTTCAAAATTGGCGACCCAGTATTCAATCATAATTTTCATCGAGCTCCCCTCCATAGCATAACATTGTATTGAATTCAATGATACTGTATTCCCATGATAAAGCTACAAAACGACTTAAGTCTCTTGCCATTAGCGTATATAAACGTCTCGCTCAGCTAAAGAGTTATTTTCGCCGGACGTACATATACTTCTGTCCAAAATACGATGTTTTCTATGCACTGCTATCCATAAAATTTTTCAGAAGGATTTAGAATGCAATCAAAGAACCTTGGTAGTGTTTGAGAAGGATGTTCTTACTTCAGAAGTTTTGTTTATTAATTCCTTTTCTTTCATCCTCATACATCACATACCTACTCCTACATGGAAAATGGTGGCATTGGGGAGAGAATCGCATGACTTTTCATCGGCAGCTAAAGGAATTAATAGTAAACCATATAAATTATTACCATGGAGTTATTATTACCCATGACTCCATTAACCATGGAGTCACTCATAATTATTTACTTGTTCTTAACTTAGTATTGTTAAATTAATTATAAAAGGCATTCTACAGTACTGATGCATTTATAAGTGTATTATATCAGTATAAATATATTTTATATATTCTTATTATGTCAGATTCCTTTTTTTTTACTTTTAGTAAATTAGCAATTTTTTAAAAATAAAATCTTTTGTTTTCGACTTTTCAATATGCTCACTCCTCCCTCGTAAAGTAATCCACTTCCGAAGGGGGCATGTCCCACAGTTTGAGAAACGCTGTTTTAACGCCAAAAAATATTTCGGTCCCCTCAGTTTCATGTTAAGCGATTATCGCTGTAATTCTTACAAGAAGTACAAATTGTATTTTCTCATTGGGCTTATGAGTCCGTCGTCGTCATAGACCTCCTGCAGTTTTATAGTACGACGTAAATATAACTCTTGATCCCTCTAAGTATGCTCTATAATGATCATATTCTTATTCATGTATGTATATATATATATTTAAAATGGGATGACATACTTTTATCTTTAGAAGGGATGTATTTGTTTATGAGTCCAAGGTGAGACAATACATAATACTTAAAGTAAAAAGGTCTGGATTTTTGAATAAGGGTATTTATGTGTGACTCCATTTGTCCCGACTTTCACAAGCAACGTATATAAATATCAAATATATGTTTACCAATAAATAATTTATCTTAAATATCTTATTAAATTAAAAGGAAACTAATTGAAAATTAATTTGTATTTTAATAGATTTGTCTTTTAATAAATATATATGTTAACTTATAAGTATTTTGAAATCAAAAATTTAATTTTAAATTATTCATAATGGGGTGAGTGTGTGAGTGTTTGGGTTAATGGCGCACGAGCTAACGTTGGCTAAGCTGCGCCAAACACATGCTAAAAATATTAAAAGTGTAAAACAGTTTAAAAGGTTGATTAAACATTTTACAAGTTACCATGGAAATTGTTTAAGTTATGTACAAGTAAAAATTAGTTTTAAAATTGTGACGGGCTCACGCGTCTCTTTTCTTTAACATAACCCCTGGGTTCTTTGATGGTCAAGATTAATGGTAACTCTTTTCCAACCAAAACCCAAGAAGCGAAATGCAAATAAGATAGCTTTTAAAAGAACAGAAATTTCAGTAAGCAAAATGGCAATTTGATGAATGTTATGTTTGGAGGAGATACAAGCGTGAATTGACAGCCTATCGTAAAGTTACCTGGAAAGTAAGCCATTATTACAAGGTGCATACCATTGCACACGCACCCAGAGATTTCCATTTAAAGATTGAAGTTAAGTTTGAATTAAGGTAGGACTGATTATTTGATATTAAGACTTGTAATATTATTAGAATTGAGAGTAGACGGATAATATAATTATTTAGAGAAAGTGATCTAAATTACGAGATTCGGTTTAACTATCTTTTTGTGTGTGTTGGTTCATTCTAGATTCTCACTAGTTAAATTTATCTAAATTGTTAGACGTTTAAGTTCTATCCTTAATAAAGTCATGTTAAGAATTCAAAATGTCTGATTATTATGAAAATCACCAGATTATTATGAAATCGTGAACTATTTCTAACACGGGCTGGGGTGGACATGTGTGAATATTGTTCACGTTTCCCAACCCTCATTTTGCCAATATTCTATCAATAATCTTCTAATAATAGACTTCGTTGATTCTACCTCTTCTTCTATGTCGTATACGATCATATCTTCTTCATCTGTTGTGTATTCTACCGGTGCTGATTTCCTAGGTTTATGAAGCGCAATCTTAATTTCTATTTTAAGTTTTATGGTGTTACATGTGTTTTTAGGAGGACTTTTTTTCCTACGAGGTTTTGAAGTTAGTTTTGCATCCTGGGATGTAGGAGGTATGATATTGGATGTATTGGTAGTAGGTCGAAGAACAGGACATGTTGTAAATCGGTAGTAGATACTGGTATTGTGTGTGGGGGGTGTCATTCAGTAATTCATCCAGTTGGAATTTTCCAGGTTTTATTGAGAAACATACAAGAACTTCAATACATCAAAACAATCATAACAATCCTAATCAAATTGATCTATCAAATAAATTATTAGACTGAAAATATGCAAATCGTAACATTCGAGAGAAAATACCACAAGCGGCACATTTAGAAAAAAAAAAAGCCAAGAATCATGATTTTAACCCTCCAAGCGGTCTGCACGTAAAATACCGCCATTCCAGAGATGATTTTTCTGCCTTCAAGCAAGATCCCCAAAAGCGGCCAAGCCGCATTCTTAAAAATACGGCTCAACCGCTTTTGAGAACCCCACCTATTATTGTTCACGTTTCCCAACCCTCATTTTGCCAATATTTTTCCGATAATCTTCTAATAATAGATTTCGTTGAATCTACCTCTTCTTCTATGTCGTATGCGATCATATCTTCCTCCTTCCTTATACCACAAGCGGCACACCTAGAAATAAAAAAGCCAAGAATCATGATTTTAACCCTCCAAGCGGTCTGCACGTAAAATTTCGCCATTCCAGAGATGATTTTTCTGCCTTCAAGCAAGATCCCCAAAAGTGGCCAAGCCGCATTTTTAAAAAAGTACGGCTCAACCGCTTTTGAGAACCCCACCTAAAAGCAAAAAAATATGTGCCATGCATTTTTGAAGCATCTCCAGAATGGCAAGACATTAAGTGCAGACCACTTAGAGGATTAAATTATATGTTAAAAACCCGATGCACCGAATAACGTTCAAGAGCTTTTTAAGAGATTCGCTTTTGATTAGCACACACCCTTTTTAAATAACACGTCTTCAAACTCCACGTATTGGTGCAATGTTGTTGCCAACCGATTCCACTCTCTACAACAACAAAGCCTGGCCGGAATCCAGGTTTATTCCAACTCACAACAGGGAAGGTGAACGAAATCAGCACCCCAACTGGCACTATATCATTCGCAACAGGACATGCTGGTAAGGGTGTAAACATTGATAATGTGGATGAGGAAGTGGCAGCAGAGATAGATAAACTATTAGATGTGGTGGGAGCAGTATCTATTAAAGGAATAGAGGTGGTTGAGACTCAGAAGACACGATGTTACTAAGACAGAAGATGTGGATGGTAAGAGTTGTGCCTGAGTTGATGCAGATTATTTAGTAACTGCAGGGACTGAGAAGGATATAATTGACTTCGGAATGGATATTAATGGTTGTAACAATTTTAATGGTGGAAAACTATTTTGGTAATATTTTCATCTGTTTGCATTGTAGGGTTGCAGTCGAAGGTTTGATAACCTGAGGGTAAGTTTGGGACAATTGTGGAGCTATTAGTTCTCCTGCTTCTACGTATGGTATATTTCTATTAGTTTTGATTTCCTGTATTTCTTTTTCAGTTTTCCATTTCGGGTATAACTTTGAATTTGATGGGTGGGACTTGGTACAAGTAACAAAATTCAGCTCTAGAGTACAATCTGTGGAAGAATGCCCAACGGAAGCACATCTAGAGCACGTTAATTGACCACGGGAGGAAGTTTGTGAGTCTCCGAACCACTGACACTTGAAACAGCGCAGAGGATTCGCAATATATGGATGGATTTTGCAATTCAAATAACCAGCTTTAATGGTTTGGGGTAGTGTGGGGTTGCTGAAATTTAAAATTAAGTGTTTGCTCGAGAAAATAATTTTAAGTTGATGTTTTTAATCGATATTCTCCTTAATTTGGTTTTCTTCGTGTTTTGTTTTTATCAAATTTGCTTCATTGCCATACTAAACTGCTATTATTTTGAGTTTTGCAATTTTAAAACTATGTTAATCAAAGTTATGTTCATATAATAAATGCTTCTTTTTTATAGCTAAAGTATTATTCCATGTATAAGTCAAGAATTTTTGAAATATTTTTCAAATTACAGTTAGGGGGTTTCCTTATATATGAATCCACTAATCCTTGGATAAAACATAAAACAGAAAAAAATGATTTTAATTTCTAAACATTTTTCCTCAACTTTTTCTTAGAAATTTTAATCTTTTAACTTTGGTGTGTTTTAGGGAATTTTTTATTCTAAAAGTAAAAAAAGTTACATAAATCCTTTAACTTTGATTTCAAGTTTGTAGTTTCGGAAAAGCTAAAAAAAAATTACATTGATCCATTAGTACGACTTAATATATATGGGCATCATGCAGGTACGTTTTTATACAGAACATGAAACATAGGTCGACGATCACGTGCCGTTTACGAATTTCCCATTTTGCTCCTTTTCCAAGCAACGACAACAAAGAATGACATTTCAAGTATAACAAGCAAAGATAGTGACATGATAATTATTTATTTCTCCAATTCCCTGCCCATTGATCATCTGATCATTAGATCACCTGGTACATAATCACAAATTAATAGAAAAAAATGTTTTAGCTTCAGATATGATAACTAGAAAAAAAACTACTGTAATTGGACACTAACGTTTTACTTTATATATATTTAATCTAAAAAAATGTTGACAGAACTTTCTCTCCCATATTTCAAAAATTACAGGATTTTTTTTTTAATAGACGTTTGAAGGAAATCAAATTTTAGTTAAATATTTAAAGGAAAAACGCACACTTGCTTTATACATGGATAAAAGCGATGATACATGAATAAGCAGAAACATACGGTATATATTCTGATATATTTATAACAAAATAAAAATAACTTTTTTAAATTATTCATTCCAAGACAAATGTTATTAAAATTTGATTAAAAGTAAAAAGATAAATTTAGTAAATAGACAAGCCGTTTGGTCAAAAAGTATTTTTAAAAAAGATCATTGGGTACTGAAATATGTTTGTAAAAATACTAAAATGGAACAGCGATGGCAGTTTTGTCCTTTTTGAAAGTTGCTGAACATTATGGAAAAAATATTGCTTAATATAGTAATTATGTGATGCAGTAGAAGTAGATGTAAAATTTCTATTTTTTTTAAGAAAGACGTAAAAATATGAGTTGTTTTTACAATGAAGAATCGTCATACTCTCTCCAATGTTGTTATTTTAGTACATTATAACCGATGTTTTCATTCTTATCGAATTATAGTAAAATAATTATTTTAATTAAATTATCTTACTTCTTTATTATTTTTTTTCAATCGGATAGGTATTTGAGAATAATTTTCTTTCATGGATGAATCTATTTTAAACACATACAAAAAAAATTCAATTCTACTTTTAAAAAATACCTGGTGTTTCTTCTAGTTGTATTCTTTAATTTGGTTTTTGTATTTTTCATTTGATGGAATGACCGCTTTCGAACACACACACACGCACGCACATATATATTGTGATATTTTATATTAAGTGTCTTTTTAACCATTATTGAATGCATGTTAATTAACAATGTGTTTGTTTTAAATTACTTTTGCAATCTATAATCAAGGCAAATAAATAGTTTTTGCCTAAGCATATACAAACCTTGTAAATTTTTCCTGTATTTTGATATCTTTTTGAAAAAAAAATAATGTTTGGCTGTATTCATTAAATGATATAAAACTAAAGTTATCTCATTATTAATTTATTGCTGATTTTTGTTCTTCAAAAGAAAAAAAAGGGGAAAAAAATAGGGAAAAAATTATAGTGCGATAAAAATACGTTATATAATGATACC
This sequence comes from Trichonephila inaurata madagascariensis, assembly GCA_019973955.1. Taxonomy (NCBI): domain Eukaryota; kingdom Metazoa; phylum Arthropoda; class Arachnida; order Araneae; family Nephilidae; genus Trichonephila; species Trichonephila inaurata. Next base: position 13,984 of record BMAV01022582.1, read on the forward strand.
GTCATGGAAACGCGATTCTGGGATGAAAGTCAACTATAAATATAGTACCAGTATCTAGTTTTTTTAGAATTAATTTTTTATATCATTTATTATGATACAGCTTTAATAAAGTAGTAGCATATAGCATATAACATTTAACACGCATTTACACATTTTTAATAAGACATAACTATTTATCCATCATTTTGATAATTATTAAAAAAAATCTATATAAAAAATCAACAATTATTTTATATAATTTTTATTTCCCTTATGATATTATATTTTGGCATCTAACACCTGTTTTAAAACTTTCTTTAAAAGAAAGATAAGTTTTCCTCGGTATTTTTTTTTTTTACTAATATATTTTTCAAAGTTTTAATTTTCCCTAAAGATTACTCAAAAATGAACTAAATAAACCTCTCACAATGTTTTTTTTAAAATAAAGTTTGAGTATATTTTAGGTAACCTTTCGTAGTAAATTAGGGTTTAGTTCGCTGTGAAAGATTACTGAAGTTGACTGCTTTTCATGTAACTCAAGTTGACGTCTTGGAGGAAAAAAAGTTGTTTTTTTTAAAATTATAAGATAAACACACACATTTATTTTTAAAACAATGATGCAATATCCTGAAGAAGTTATTATTTTTTTTATAGTTAACTTTTAAAAACATACTTTGAAATAAATACTTTAGTTAACATAATATGCATACTTACATCAAAATAAATTGAAGAAATTTACAATAACTAATTTTATACTTTAGAATTTAATACTTCTGAAACTAATTTGTTGTAGTGTTACATCATTTTTTAAAACAATACAGCAGATAATTACTGATAATAACTCTATTGGATATTAAGTATTGTGCAAATTTGTGAAATTGATTCATACAAAATAAATTCTATAATAAAACAAGTACTAAAAATTAAATAATAACATTATTGCAGTAATGAGCGATTACGCACGGTTATGCCTTATACTTCATTGAACTCTAAGTTTTAATGCAAATTATTTTGTGAAATGCGTATTTTCTCAATGTCGAAAAATCAAAATAAGCTTTAGTAAATGACAAAGTAATATATATTGAAAAATAAATGTAAAATAAATGTATAAGACAGTCAAATGCTAAAATAATTTTTTCTATAATAAAAACTTATTTTCATTGAAAATATCTCTTATAAATGTTTCTATCGTTTTTTATAATTTCAAATAAAAATCATTTAAGTGTAATATAATATGTTCACATGAAATTCACAGTAAAAATATATCACAAATGTTTGCAATGTTGTTCACAACTTATGTTAAAACATTTAAAACAATAATAAAATGCTTTAATAACTATTATATACAGAAAATCTCATAAAAGTTTAAAACGTTCTTTACTTTTTATACAAAATAGTATAAGCATTTAAAATGTATTCATTCAATAGTTCCATCGGATAAATTATTTTCAACCCCAGCATAAAGGTACAAAATTATTTTTCTCTTTTAAATATTTTTAAAGAATTATTAATGTCAATATTTTTACAATAAATTTCCTATTTCTCCAGTCTTGTTTTAATGGAAGTGGAATAGTTTTGGATTTGTCTACGGAACGATATATATATAACTTTTGTTCAAAATAAATTATCTGGTTATAAGTTGCTCTTGAACGAAACAAAGTAGAGATTGAAACATATATTTTTTTTTTGTTTAACTGAAATATTCAACAAAATAAATTAAAATAATCTCAATCTGAGAAAAAATTCTAAAGTAAGGCTCAATTTAATATCAACAATTGTAGCAGTTTTGCAAGACATATCAACATTATTCATGAGAAAGAAGAGTACAGTTTAATATGTAATTCTGTACTTTCAGCTCTTATCTAGAGCAGTGATCCATAATTCCCAGTCCGTGGATCAAATTGTGCCGGGCCGCCTAAAGAACATTAAACTATTGCTATTTTATTTACAGTGGTGCATTTCTCTGAGATTTGCGCAACTTTCCAAGGAAATCACTTTATATTCCACGTTAAATCACTTTTATTCATTTTTGGTGTAAACTATGTTTTATTCTGAAGGCATATTTAAATGCAAATAAATTAAAAATGTTAAATAAAAACAATCTAAAATATAAACAATCAACGTGTCCCATCCTCAGCGGGCCGCGGTATAATTATCAAACGTTGGCCGGTCTACAGAGATAAAAAGGTTGCGGATCACTGAACTAGAGAATACGAGGTAGGATCCAAAAGTTCTCAGACGGAGTTTATAACTTAAGAAACCGTACCAATAAAATTGCTAAAACAGATATTCCTTTGAAATAATACCCTTGAGTAACGACACACTTTTGCCATCACTTGTAAAGGTCTTCATTTTTAGGCATGTCCTTTCATTCAGCCTGCGATGCGCTTTTAATTTCATCTGCATATTGGAATCGACGACCCTCAAAGAGAAGTACCAAATCCGGAAATATTGAGAAGTCACAGGAGGTGAAATCAGGGAAGTAAGGAGGATGTTTCAAAACAATTATTTTCGTTTTCACCCCGTAGTTGTTTGAAGCCTGCTCTAACGTACCACCACAGAAACCTTTTCAATGTTTTCGGTGGAGATCGAAGTTTGCGGACATTCAGAGCGTTTGTCGTTTTCGACACTTTACCTGTCTTCCCAGAAACATCGATGCCTATCAAAGTTTTGCGTTCAAGACAATGTATCATTGCTGTACATATGCTTCAACATTTCGTAAGTCTCCGTACCCCTTCACAAAACTTACTTTCTACAAAATTAGTTATTCATTCTCTACTCTACGAACATTATTTCTTTCAATCTCCGGGTACTAAATGCATCCGCTACCAAAATACGACGAAGTGGTGTGCCATCGAAAACTTCATTTATGACAAATCACTTTCATAAAATGAGAATAACGTAGTAACCTAGAAATTTTACCGTAGAGATTCCACTGCAGAAATTGTTCACGTTATATGCTCAGTCCGAGAACGGTTGAATCCTACCTCGTACTGTTATATACTAAGACTTCACGTTTCTTGCCTACTTTGCTCGGTATTTCTAAATATGATACATCACTATATACTGTTTATATATTATATTGATATCTAGGTCCTGGAATTAAGGTATCCGACTACGTTCGGAACCGTGATTTTAAAACGGCACATAAATGGATAATTTTCGTGATATTTAGTGTCACTTAGATTAGAATACATGTATAAAATTGTTTTAAGGACATTTTGACAAAAAAATTATTTAAATAAAATATTTCGGCAAAAAAATTAGCTTAGAATAACCTTTTTCCAAATATTCTCCTTTTGTGAAAAATGCTTCTATTAAAATAATATTTTTCCTGTATATAGCTCAGACCTCTCTACAGAGGTTCAACTATGAGTTTTAAAAAATTCACATTATTTTTAGAGTTACAACCATTTAAAATAATTATCGGCGTTTTTTTCGTAAAATTTCTCCCCTCTGTTGTCGTAAAACATGGATAAACCCAATTATAAGTTATATATTTCAAATATTCTAGTTGAGCCTCTATACAGAGGTCTGAGCTATATACAGGCAAAATATTATTATAATAGACGCATTTTTCACAAAAGGAGAATATTTTGAAAATGGGTCCTTCTATGTTCATTTTTTGTCACAATATTGTACTTAAATAATATTTTATTGTACTACTTAAAACAATTTTATATACATTTTCTAATCTAAGTGACATTTATTATCAAAAATAGTATCCATTTATACGCATTTGCAAAATCAGGGTTCCGAACGTAGTCGGATACCTTAAGCGTTCGATTATATTCAAAAACATTTTAAAGTCATCGCATCCAGATTTGAGGAAGACTGGACTTGAATTCCAAAAAATGGAAGTTGGATTTTTTTGTAGTTCTCCCAGAACCCTCTCACAAAGTTGTATTTACCCAGACACATTTTAGTTGATCTCTACTGAATAATGAAAATATGTCAAAATTCAAGTTTTCAGATCTAGAAGCTCAAAAAACGGGAACAATTATTTATAACACAATTGCAAAACCCGTTCATAGCGGACCTCTATTTAACAAAAGAGTTGTATCAAATTTCAAGTCTATAGAAATAATTTTTAAAAAAAAAAAAAGAATTTTTATCTAAAACACCTCCGTGATCCCCCATTTTTTAAGTGTATAAATTTAAAAACTTCTGGGATCTCCTGATGAGAGAATGAGTCGCGCTTTTCTCCATTATATACATATATTAACACTAGCATGTCCGGGATTTCGATTACCTCTAAACATCCTCCAGTGTTATTTGGCCCCCCCCCGGGGAGCGAAATTAAATATAATAATTGTAATAACTAAATAATTGCAAGGCTACTGTTCAGTAGGTCTTAGTTTTAAGTCTTTTTAATGCTATTTGATGTAATTAGGATATATTATAGCCCTTTATATCATAAAAAACTGACGTAACGAAACACTCAGACACAAAGATTTTAGTATAACTGACTCATTCCCACTGTGAACCCAATAACACTGCATTCAAGGTCAAATAAATGTGTTATATACATTATTAACGAAATTTTTGCTTTACTAACGGTATCTACTTAGTGAACTATCTTTTGCTGAACGACAGCTATTTTTATGATTAATTTCCTTTGTGTCGTAACGACACCAACGGACGTTCTAGGCGTTTTTGTTGTAAAATTTCTCTAATTAACCTAGAACCACAAAACTGTTTGTGTGTAATGACCATGGAAAATGATTAAGGTATCCGAAGACGATCGAAGACTTTTTAAAAAGTAGCTTACTCAAGCATTATAAATGCTTTTTTGTGAAACAATACCAATAAATACTAATAATTAGCTAAAAATATTTTAAAAAAATATTTAAAGTTTACAAAAATCACAATTTTAAAAGAAATTTTAACAATATTTTAGAAAAACTTTAGAGGAATTACAGAAAAATGTAAGAAACTAATATCAGTAAAAGTAATACAGAAAAAAATTAAATACACTTATTTGGAAAATAGACTAAGACTTTAATGTTTTATTAAAATTTGAATATTTTAGTGCGAATCACAAATAAATATTTTAAGAAATGTGACAATCTTTATGAGATCATTATTTAAATAATAGGTTATAACTAAAAAATACTCATACAATAAAATATTTTAGTACATTCTCTAGAAAATATTATAAATATTATGTTCAAAAAGTTTTATGGAAATGCATTGAAACCATTTTGAATAACCAGACTTCTATGATAGATTTTGAACAGTTCAAATGTTTAGTTCTGGTAAGTTAAGACCCACTCCTCGGTTTTTCTAATTTAATAAAATTGATTGTAACTTGGCCTCTAGGTAAGGTAGAAACAAAACAAAGTATTTTTTGTAAAGCAAAAAGATAGCTGTATTCAATAAATTAAAAACAAAAAAATATGTTTTAAGACCAAATGTCAATTCAACGTGTTCGTATATCTTAAAAGTCGGGGGAAAGTTTCGAATTCCCTACAGAAATGAGTAAATAGAATAGACTAAAAAAAAAAAAACATGCTCCGGTTCTCAACACCGATTAATGTTCTGGTGTTAAAATGCATTTCACTTACTTTTTACATCCATGAACAAATTTAAGAATAATATAAGCTTGTTGAAAGGAGTATGATTGTTACAATAAAATAAAATAATCTTCACTTCTGAAATGTGTATTTGGAATTGGGATGTGTTCACATATAAACATATATTTGAATATGAATACTATTGTTAGAAATTCTGGCCATAAATTCTAGAAACTCTGCTACAGTTTCTCTAAGTGAATAATACAGGTTTTCTAAATCTCTTTAGTATGATCCATTGTGTTTATAATTTAAGTTAAATATATATTGCATTTTCTGGTGAGAGCAACTACTTTAACAAACCAAATCTAATATTTCATTTAGATTTATGCCGAGAAAAGATAGGTGCATACTTCTTTCTTCATTATTATTTCCCTTTTGTCATTTATATTTTAAACGCAAATAATTGCAAATACTTTGTTTATTATAGTGAAACACAGATTTAATAATATAATGGAGAGGCGATATTTTAAGTCTAATTCTTAATATCATGAAACAGACTAATCCTAGTGTAAAAGTAAGAAAATTCATAGTGTTATGAGTTAAATTTTTTTATTTTATGTATATTATTATTAAGTTTGATTTCACTATTTGTTAATTTGATTTACTATAAATCTTTTTAATTACCGTAAACCTCGGTGTATAACGTGCACTTTTAACACAGAAAATAAAATCCAAATTTACGAGTGCGCGTTATATGCCAGGTATAAAAATGGGAGCTTTGAAAGTGAAAAAAGATCAGCATAGAAAGAATTAGACTTCTACATATATTGAAATACTGTTTATTTAAAATAAATGACATTTCTTGTGAACTTAAAGTATTTCAGTTCTAGAAGTACACTATTTTTTTTCCAAAGATTGGAATAATACCTCGAAGAAATGACTTTAAAACATAAGTGCACATACATTTCAGGTTTCTACGTAAAAATGGGGGGTGCACGTTATACGGTGATACCTAAATATTAAAAATTGCAGCTTCAAAGTATATTGGCACGTTATATCCTATATTTTATTTTAAGTTAGCTTCTACTTTGTTCTGAAATGTAATATTCCTACTTAACTTCCTATAATATAAATATTTGAGGCTTAAAATTGAAACATATCATTCAAGTTCAATTGATAATAATAATAATAAAAGTACATGTCAATACTGAATAGAAAAAACAATAAGTTTGAAGTCTCTAAAGATGTAACTATTTTGCATTCATGTAAAATGCAGTAAGAAAGTTCTTTATGGTTCCCACTTGAATAATTTTTTTGAATTAATGATTGTTATGTATACATATAAAGGCATATTTTCTTATAATTTATATTTGGAATATTTTATTGGAATTTATATTGGAATATTTTAAAATACAATCTTTGACAATAAAGTTCCTTTGAATGAAGTCAGATCGGCCGATCTGGCAACACTGGCGCAATAAAACCCTCTGCCCCCACCTTTGTTCAGTTCAGACTCTTTTTTTTGTTCCGTGTAAGACTTGTTTTACATAGTGCTTGTTTAGTGTGTTGGTTCTTAACTGAGAAACGGAAAAGTAACGAACAAAAGAAAAAAATTTAAGTTCTGTTTTAAGCTTGACAAGACACCGAAACAAACTTATGCAATGTTGATACGTGTTTATGAAGATCAAGCACTGTCCATGAAGTGTCTGTACGAGTGGTCAGCCCGTTTTCGAAAAGCAGGTAAAGTGTTTCTGACAACCCCCTTAGCTAAAGACTGGCGACCTCCGTCAGTGACTAAAACATCGAGAAGGTGAGGAAATAAATCACTAAAGATCATCAATTAATTGTGCGTATGATTGCTGATGAATTGCAGATTATCCATGAATCCGTATGACAAATCATTAAAATTTAGGGATGCGACAAACGTGTTATCGATATTGACGATATTCCTAACATCCAACGAAAGAGGACAGGCTTTTGAACTCCATCTCAAAATAAGACTGCTTGCAAAGTTTCAAGGATATGTATAGGAGTGGTGCATAGTTATAGAAGCTGACTCTTTCGAAGGATAGTAAGGTAACTTTCGTTAATATTTCATCTACGTTAATATTGCAGGACTTTTCACTGAACTTTATTGTCAGAGGTTGTATAATGATTTCCACATTTTTGTTTAAATGGAAAACTCAAGAAGTGCTATTAATAAATAAAAAATATTTTGTTGCGAGAAAATTAAAACGTTACTATGTAATTTCTTTATACCTTTGTAATTTAACTATGGTATTCCTGTTTAAACACTAAATATACTTGAGCCTCTAAAAAATCTCTTTACTCATTAAAGAGTAAGTGATGGTGGTTATTTCCTGAAGGACCAGTTTGTGGCTCTAAAGGGTAGGTGAGCCTCTTGGGCATTCCGCCAATACCCCTCTTATAAAACCTAAGTACGACTTTAACGAACTATACACCATTACTAAGAAATGAATCCTCTCGCAATAAGTATACAAGTAACTGGCAATAAATTTTAAGAACTGTTCGCAATTCACACGCATAATGCAGTTTTATATAACTCAATATACTCATTACTCATGTGTTACTCAATACGTTTCAATTATTTTATTGAAAACGAATTTATTGCATAATAAAGTTTATGGTAGCTCAAGCCTTTTAAGTGTATATATCCATTTTCCTTTTAAAAATTCTTTTTTTTTTTTACTTTATTTCACAAAAAAAATTTTTAATGTATTTTTCATATAAAAATATATTTAAAATGGCACAATACAATTGAAATTGAATGAATGATTGATTAATTTTTCTAATACACGAAAGTAAAAGAGTATCATAGAACAGTGCTTCTCATAATTACAATATTCGCGACTCAATATTGAACCATCATTTTCAGTATGCCCCCATCATACAACAACAATGAGTTGAATTCAATAATCAACACGACTTTGATCTCCTAAACGCCCGTGACGTATATAAAACTCTCACTCAGACAAAACGTTTATTTCCCCGGACTCATATATACGTCTGTCCGAAAAACAATCTTTTCTGTGCTCTGCTATCCATAAAGTTATTTCAAAGGCTTTAGAATGCAATAAAAGGACCTTGACAATGTTTTCGAAGGATTTACTCATTTCAGATTAATTGATTCTTTTTTCCTTCTCCCCAGTACATCCCATACGTGCTCCTGCGTGGAAAACGGTTGGCATTGGGAAGCAAATCACGTAACTATTAATCGGCATTTGATTAATTATAAACTGTACAAATTATCAAGATAAGCGCTAATTTTTGTTTTTAATTATATATATAACAAGGTCATGGAGTCACTGATAATTAATAAACTTAATTTGTAAGATTAATTGTAAAATACATTGTGTCACCCTGATATATTTATAAGAGTAATATATCAGGGTAAATGTATTTTTAATTATGTCAGAATGTATTTTGTTTTTATTTACTTTCAGTAAATTAATAATTTTTTAAAGTAATCTTTTGTTTTCAACCTTTCAATATGCTCGCGCTCCCTTGTAAAGTTGTCATGCCCTCCAAGGGGGCGTGCCCCACAATTTGATAAACGCTGTCATAGGACATATATTAAAGTGCAAAATTTAAACGAATTCTGTTTTGAGAGCATGTTTATTTCTTTGGAAAGAATGCACAGTTTCAGTAAAAATATTTTTATGAGAGAGAAAGCCTTACTAATATTATAATTTTAGAAGATGTATTTAAAATTATGGAATAAAAAGTATTATAGAAAAAAAAAGACTAATTTCATATTTACCCTTAAGGTACCCGAACACGTTCGGGTTACTTTTGTGAAAAATAGCACAATAAAGCATTATAAATGCTTTTTTAGTAAACAAAATCAATAAATACTAAAATTTAGCTAACAATATTTTAAAAATAACTGCATAAAGTTTCCAAAAATCACAATTATAAATGAAATTTTAGAAGTTTTTTAAAGAACTTTAAAGCAATAAGAGAAAATAATTAATAAACTTATATCAGTAAAATTATTGCTGAAATAAATTTGATGCATTTACTTAGATAATTTACTAAAAGTGTAACTTTTTATTAAAACTTGAAAATTTTCGAGCAGATTGAGGCAATATTATTAGGAATGTGACATTCTTTATGAGACAATTATTAAATAACAGGCAATAACTCAAAAAATATCTATACAATAAAAAACATTTTTGTACATTGTCTAGAAAATAATATACATATCACGTTCAGAAAATTTTACAGAAATACATGCATAGCATTTTGAATAACAGGATTCTTATGATAGATTTTGAACAATTCAAATGCCCACTTGTGGTAGATCAAAGACCCACATCCGGTTTTCATAATTTTATAAAATTGATTGTAGCTTGGACTCTAGATAGTGCAGAAACAAAGCAATTTATGTTTCGTAAAGCCAAAAGTATTCAATAAATCCAAAAATGTAAAAATATTTGTTAACCAAATTTGGTCATATTAGCGTGTTTGGATACCTTTATTGGTCCAAATTTACATTGGAAATGATTTACATTACTGTGAATCAATGTATTAAAATTTGTCAAAGAAAACTTATCGTATTGAGAAGACGAACGTAAAGTAAAATGCCTCTAAAATTTACCAAGAAACGAAACAAAAAAAAATCTGAAGAACGCTACAAATATAAAAACGGCACATCTCATCTTAAACATACATAAATCAAGATGATTCCTTGTAGTTTTATTTGTTTCATGAATTATTCACACTTATGTGAATTAAAAAATGTGACAGGTTCTGTATGATTAAATTACGTGGATGGTGTCAATTTTATTAAGTCATGAAGAAATAATTGGATGCCAAAAAAATCCTCAACAATGGTTGAAAGGAATTATCAAATAACGAACTTCAAGTGTTCGAAAATTCTAGCAATTAAATTACGTAATTTTAACAAAAACAAATTATTTAAATACAATATTTCGGCAAAAAATTAACAGGATATTTTTTCAAAATGCTCTCCTTTTGTGAAAAATGCTTCTATAATAATATTTTGCCTGTATATAGCTCAGACCTCTGTACAGAGGTTTAACTATAATTTTTCGAAAATTCACTTTATTTACAAAGTTGCAACCCATTGAAATAATTATCGGTGTTTTTTTCTTATAAAATTTCTCCCCTCTGTTGTCGTGAAACATGAATAAACCCACTTCTAAGTGATATATTTCAAAAATTCTAGTTGAGCCTCTGTACAGAGGTCTGAGCTATATACAGGCAGAATATTATAATAGAAGCATTTTTCACAAAAGGAGAATATTTTGAAAATGGATCATTCTATGTTCATTTTTTGTCAAAATAGTGTACTTAAATAATTTTATTATTGAAATAATTTTCTTAAAAATATTTTATATACGTTTTCTAACCTAAGTGACAGTAAAATAATAAATATTATCCATTTATACGCTTTTGCAAAATCACTTTTCCGAACGTAGCAGGATACCTTAAAAATTTTGGTCAACAATCCGAGTTAGAAAGATATCTCGTTTGATATTATTTAAATTTTAAGGAAATAGATGCTTACATTAAAGAATAAAAATATCATTTACCTTATTATTGTCATTTTTGTAAATTGTAATATTTTTGAAGCATTAATAGAAATACTTGCTTAAGAAATGTAAGTATATTAAATACAGATAACATATAATATGTACTTATGCAAATTTCGGGTTAAAATAAAAAATAAAAATAAATAAACTCCTGATATTTTTAAATAATAAAAATTGAAAGAAAATTACGTTTATAACTAAAGCTTATAATAAATGGTCTAATCAGTGAAAATATTTATTTAAGGTATTCCACGATAAATAAATTTCTTTCTGAAAAGCGAATATATTATTATTTGTTCATTATATGTAAATTTAGGAAAAAATAAAAACGGTAAAAGCTTCAAAAAATATAACCTTTAAATTTGATAAAATATTTGAAACTGAATTTGTGCTTCAGCACAAAAAAAAAGGGGAAAAGAAAAGATTTCTAATCTAGCTTTCATTTTCTGTTAAAGAGGGCGTGTTAAATTACACGCAATTTAGAGACAAGTATTTTATGTGTTTATTCTTTGGAATGTAAGCAAAAAAATGGAAAAAAATATAAATAAAATACGAGAGAATAAACTAAAGAGGGGCAAAAAGCCGACGACCAGTAAAAAAAAGAAAGAAAGAAAGAAGGAAAATTTTACGTTGTATAGAATTCACATTTAAGTACACTCTTTCTCTAAAAAACGAGATTGACTGATTTAATGAATTCCTAATTTTACATGGCTGTAAACTTGAAATGACTACTTAAAAAGTCACAGAAAGTACCACTTTTTTACATTTAATGTTTTACTTTAGTAACAAATCTACTTGAGAAATCGTTTAAAAAATGAGAATAAATAAAAAATTATTATGCAAACCCTAAGAAAAATAGTTTCCGATATATTTAAATATTTATTACAGCTATAATTTAATAGGATATTTTGAATATAATCTTTGATTTAAATCTTCCTACAATTAAGAAACAGAAAATTAATAAAATATTTAAAAAGCATAGTTTCTAAGCAAATTAATTAATACTTTAAATCGTGTTTTCTTGTTTAAAAAATTTTTCTATGAATTTATTTTCCGAATTTTTCTTTCTTTTTTTTTTTTTTTTTTGAGTATTAATATAATTTTAACAATAAATGACACAGCACTTAGTACTGAAAATTAATGGTATATTCAACATTTTCAAACATTTTTATACGCGGCTATTTTTGAATAATTGCGATTTTATTGAATTTTACTACAATTACATTACGATATTCAGTGTGAAATGTTTCATAATGTTCCTAAAACATATTTTAAAAGTAAAACTTAAAATGATCTGTTATTTAAAAAGCAATTATTTACTAATAAAACGTATAGAACATGCGTTTTAAACTATGTAAACAAGAAACTATATTGTAAGAGATTTAGTTCACTTTATTCTCGTTTCTAGAATATTGCGTTAATATGAGCTTAAGATCTGAAATAATTTTCTTTGTTCTCCGAAAAGAAGGATCTACTTAAAATGAAATAAAAATCATTTTCTTAGTTTTGAAAATATCTGAAATGTGTGTTTGAATTCCCTTACTAATTAATTTTCAATAATTTGTGTATATATATTAAAAGCATATTTTGCTTTCATTTAAATCCCTACGTTTAAATGCTCAGGAAGTTTCATTCTTTAATAATTTCTACCAAAATATAAATATTTTTCTTTTGAAAATATGACTTTTTCTTTTAAAAGTTTTTTCCATGCAGTTTACTACCTGAATTTCGTAAATTTAATAGACAAAAAAAAAGTCTTAACCAACTAAAATACGCTATATTAATATTAAAATAATGGCACAAATTCAGTTAGAGGCAAAACGTAATTCTATATACTGAAATTATAAAAATCAAATAATTTTTACATCGAAATTTAGAAAAAGAAGATAGTTCGGAAGATCGGATTGTTTATAATTTTAGAGGTTTTTAATATCTGATAATAACTAAGATCTTTTTTGTTATAAAAAAATAACAAAAATAATAAGTGTATATAAAAAGGCACTTAATTACAAGAAAAATGTTATTAACTTTCTTCTTCAGACATAACCCCAGACAATAAACCCGACACAATACAGGGTGTAAAACTCCACCAAAGATTAAATTCAACTTGGCTCGCTTTCATCGTTTGTCTACTTTTAACAGAACACTCATTCTCAAGAATCATACCAATTACATTCCTTCTGGTCGTGGCTTTATATATCTATATCCTTCCCCTATCCTTCCCACAAAATCCTTCTCTCACTTTCCTTGACACTTTCGACGGTAGACGAAGAAACCCGAAGCAGCACTTTGCAATCGATCGGGATTTGGCGTCAATTCTGAATCGCGCCTGTAACGCCAACTCCCCCGCCAATCTCACCGCTGGATGGGGAAGAAAACTTATCAGGTTGGGGGCGAAGGATATCAGAAGCAGTGCCACCTTCTGACAGAGCCTTACGTGGGTCCATGACTCCCAAAGTGTTCGGTTGTTTAGCAAACGATGCCTGTTGTTCGAGAGTTACACTGACTTTTGCTTTCTTTGAGTGGTAAGAAGGTTTGTGGTTTGCATTACTTTTGGCAACTAGGTATTGCGCGGTGTTTGTGGTGCCGATATATTTAATTAATTTATTTTTTCATGTGTATATTTTACATTGATTTGCATTAGGTGCAGACATTTGAATAAATTATTATATTTGGCATAATTTAAAAAAGGGCCTGAAATAAAACAATATTAACAATGTATTTGAGCAGATAAATAATCTGAAGGGCCGAATGTTTCATTTTGAAGGAAAACTGTTCTCAAACTGAAAATAATTGTCTGATGAAAAGAGCTCTTAGAAGAAAAAACTAATTTTTACGAATTTTCTTTTATTATCAATTGTAAACGTTTTAAACGTAAAAATTCAGATATATAAAGATAAGAATTTTATGAGAGAAAGCAAACGCACTTAATTTTATATTACAAAAGAAATATATATATATTGTAAACTCAGAAAATGAAAAATAAGTTTAAAAATGTTTTACTTTCAAGATTACCTAAAATTAAAAGAAAAGTATATTTTGTAAGCAATGAAGGAAATTTAAGTCACCTGTTATTAATTTTGCATCGAAGCATGAAGTAAGTATTGAATAATAATCATAGCTATATAGATATATATTTGTGTGATACAGACTTTCCCAAATCACCAAAAATATGACTTTTTATCAATATTTAGATGCGGTTACTTTAGGATTTGCAGTTTAAATAGTTATCGTACTTTGGTGTGTCTAGTATTGCTGTGTTAGCCGCAGTTTAACGTTTTAGCAGATTTTATATTTAGTAGCACCACAAAGCTTTTAAAAGTTAGCCATCTCATTGAGAGAGAGAGAGAAAACTGTAAATTACACAAACTATTTAGTAAAATACATATTTGTAGTCTATAAAATCTCCACAATTAGTTTATAAAGAAACATTGACAGATTAAATATGATTTATAAATATATACATAAAAATGCTCAACATATTTGAATTATATGACTGAAAATATATAAAATTATATCGTCATTTTTACGCATCATGTTTGTCAAGTTATATAGCAATATTAAAAAAATGGCTGGAAACTTTTCTTCACTGTTTGGTTTGATATAAAAGAAAGACTTGACTTTATATAAATGTTATAATGTTTGAAGGCAAATCATCACGAACCGCAAATTTGTAATCACCGCATTCAAGATTTTTTTTTACTGCAAAGCTTTGCTTCTTTTATACATATAGATATATGCATATAATATTTATATTTGATGTTTCTGTGTTATATGAACGTCTCAAAGTACAATTATAACTCGCTTATTGTTATTCTGTTGAGAAAATGAAATAGGCATTTAATTTTATATTGTTGGGAATACTACTTCACACATGCTTAAGGCAGCTCAGCAAATTTATTTTCGTAGCCAGATATATATTTATATTTAAGTGATTTTCAGAGAGTTTACATTGATACAATCTGTTGAAGTTTATAAGAGCACTTTAAATAGTTTTCTAGAAAAGATTAGATAAAAACATGCAATAATTAGGGTCTCAATGCTATGCAAGCAATGCGTGATTTCTTTGTAGAGCCTATTTTATTAGGAAAAATAGTTATAAAAATTGTTTCCTAGAGTCACATTAGAATATTTTAGCATAAAAAAAATCAAAATAAGTTAGATATTGCAGCAAATAATATATTTGTTATTGATCAGCTTATAGTACAGGACTTAAATGAACATTGCATTTAAAATATTTACCAAATATATCTTGATATATTTATGAAATATCACTGTGAGGTGCTTTCAAAGTACAAGGAAGTAAGTTCTGAACTCAAAATAATTGAATGAACCGAAGTTATTTTCACTTTTAGTAAAACAGCATCCAATCATAATGAACTATAAATGACTCTTAAGTTCTACAGCATCAATAAACTATTTAGAACTCCTAATGTTCTTCTAGCTTAGAATCACCAGACGCGTTATTAATTACAGTAGAAAAAAAATGATTTTAATATTAATTGTCAGTTCTTTCTTATGAATGTTTAATGCATGTGTCAAAATAACTATTTTGATCATAGAACTACAGTTTCTTATATGTATTGTTCCAATATTTTCGAAATACAAATAGTGCCAAATATTACTCTATAAATGTCTTATGTTAGAATAAATAATAGTCAGTCAATTTCAGAATATATCTTAAACATTAAGCATATATGAAAAAAAATATTTAACGACGTATCAAACAAAAGTACCTCTATTGCCAAAGACACGGTTTCGTAATAATAATGGTTCCTTACTGACTATAAACATTGCCTAAGCAACATTTCACATAGCTGACTCTGCTACATGAAAAGAACAAAATCTACTGTGAACACCGTATCTTTACATATATTTCCATCTGTAACAAAGAAAAACCCAACAACTTTGTCATTTTCAGTGAATTCTTCACAAATCGAACCGTGCACCATGCATATCTGTTAAAATATTTTGTCACGAAACATTAGACATTATTTACCGAAAGAGAACTCATCATTTTCGTAAAGTAATTAATGAGAAAAAATATGAAAAGCTTTTAAACCTAAATAAGTATCGAATGAACTGTACATTTTGTGTTAATACAGACATATTCAACAAGTGCCAAATAAGGCACGAAACAACCACTTTCTGAAATACTATTTCCCAGACTTCCATCAAGAAATTTGCAGACTATATCCCGTTTTTAACCGTCTACAGACCTCATTATCAAGACGAACAGCTGTTCATTTCTTCTGCAGATAACACATCACTTATCGAACTGAGTTTATGTCAAGAAACATATGTTTATTTGTTCATTGATTCATTAAATGAAAAAACTGTCAGAGGTGTGGCATTTTGTGTGAATCCAAGGACTCCCAACGAATGGACTCTCCTGACCGGCGGTGTGTATGAACTTAGATTCAAGCCATGAATCATTCGCTAATTGAACGACTGTATCTGAAGGCAGACCGACGCAGCGCCAGTCTGGAGGTCATGGCCCGACCCCCAGTGGTTGCATGGACGAGGTGAGTTACATTTTCCACTTTTTGTCAAAGTAATTGAGGTAATTGTTGTTTGTCAGAGCAGAAACAAATGTGAAAAAGTTCTTTTCATTTTTCTTTCGTTAGGAGCCGTAATAAACGCGTATTAGTTTTCCATTAAGTCAGAGAAAAAGTGAAGAAAAATTTTGTGCTTTTATTTAAAAAAATTATACATAGTAATAATAACAAATTATTAAATTTAAAAAAAATAAATAATTAGTATTAGAATAAAAATAATTAATAGGAATTGCCTTTTTGGGCTTTGTATGTGTATAAAAACGTTAAAATTAATTCGTATCATTTTAAAAATATTTTATAACTCACTTTTATTTAATAAAAGTTTAGTAAATGTTTTGGTTTGTTTTTTATACATATATACTCAAACATTTAAATAAAAAACGTGTTTTGTAGAAAAAAAAATTTAAAAAAAGATTTAATTTAATTCAATGTTTAGATATTTTAGATTTTCATCAGTTAGCAGGGTGACTCCCTGAGCAAGGTCAATTTTAAGTACTGATGCAAATAAAGTGCACATCATTATATTGTTAAATAAATTATTTATTGTGTACTTTAATAATGTAATTCTGAGAGTTTCTTAGAAATGTTTCAATTTATGGTCCATTGAAGGGATTTTGAAGTGAAAAAAATAGCTTTTTTATTAAAGTAAGGGTTAATGCACATATGGAATATCCAGGAACTAATTATTTTTTTAAAATACATTAAAATCCCAAATAATAATAGGTGATCTTTCTATAAGAAAGAAAACTATTTTTACTGATATTTTGCGCTGTCAGTGATAAAAAAAATAGTTTTTAGTTTTATTTTTAAAAAAATAATAGTGCTTCCATAACTAATAATATATAGTAGTATTTGTATTAATGGTATTAGCAAATCTTCATATCGTAATATTTTTTTTTATCTATATTTCCAAATGATAATCGTTTTTTTACCAAGCGATTACTTCTTTTTTTATTAACACCTACACTCTCCAAAAGTCAAAATTAATGTAAAAGTACATTTTTTTAATCTTTTATTATTTGATGAGATGATAACAGTAAATTTAATTATCTATGAAAGATCTTTTATAGTAAATTGTTAAATTACAGGATTGAAACTCTGATTTAATTAAGAAAAATTTCTGAAAACGAGCTTTTTATGTATTGCATTTCTTTCTTCTGAATCTACAATTCCCTTGTTACTCTATGCATATCGTGTCTCTTTACAATTTTAGATAATGTTGCTAATTTGATCAATTAGAAAAGATGATGCTCGTTTGTCATGGTGAATAAACGCACAATGAAATATAATAATACAACGTAACACAGAGAGAGAGAGAGAAATTGGTTTATATCCAATAAATCTACTTGAAAAAGAGTTTTGATTGCATGCATTCCACATCCAAATCATTTAGTTAAACTGTTACTATAAAATGCTTCAGAATTATACGCCAAATAAATTTAATTAGAATTCATAAAAATGCGATAGATATCTTTGATAAATATTTTTGTCACGTTTGAATTAATTTGTAACTGCATCGTTTTAAAAAGTCATCGTGATTGTAATAAGTTTTACTTCAATTAAACGAATTTTTTTTTTCACAAGCTAATTTATATGACTCAAAGAATTTTGAAAAAGGAATCAAATTTTTTTTTCTAAGATGTGTATGGAAGAAAATGTATTCTGTGCATGTGCTTTAGCTCTTTTAAGGCTAATATTCTTAGATAGGATTCATTAGGGAAGCTTTTTAAGAAATCTGAGAAACGAAACACTAAAAGAAGTCCTTTTTTTAATTTTTACTCTTCATTTTCTTACAAACTTTTGCAATAAGCAACAACATAAATTTCCCGTTATTTTAAGCCATACATGCAAAATTAATTTTTTTGTTCATAAAAGTCCCCCAATACAACTACCTCTTACATATTTGTAAGAAATACAAGGTGTGGCGAAAAGGTGTGGATACTAAGTATGTAGCTTGAAAAAGAGTAGAGTTGGCAACAACTGTTTGGTGACGTCCTCTCACACAGCAACTCTATCTATGAGCCCCAGTTTCGTCTTAATCGATTACACTAGTGATTACTACACTAGTCTTACCGTTTACACTAAGTGAAAACGTGCAATTGCATTCTGCCGGGAAAATGTGGAATCAGCATCTAGTTTCTTGTGAAACTTAACAAATCAGCCAGGAAAACATGTGAAATATCAACTGAGGCTTATGGAGATGAAACTTTGTCAAGTGCACTTGTGTTTGAATGGTATAAAATGTTTTCAGAGGAAAGGGTCAGTGGGGAAGATGATAAACCTGCTGGGTGTCCAAGGTCAGCGATTACAGACCAAAACATAGCCAAAATTCATGATATGAGTGGGTTCCCACTTACATCAGGGATCAGACTTAAGTTCTGAGAAGTATTCGTGAAATAATTAGTAAAACAGAACAGAATTGGAGAGTGATGGATAGCTGTTGCACCAACACAATGCATCCTCTCACATAACCTTATCTGTCAAGTTGTTCTGACCAGCAAAAACAGTTTTGTCATGGAGTATCCTCCTTAATCATCTGATGTGGCTCCATGCGACATTTTTATTTTCTACAGTAAACTTTTGTTGAAAGCTAATCCATTTTACTTCAGTTGAAGAGGTTCAGGAAAAAACGGAGTCCCTCCTGAAGAGCCTTTCAAAAACCTCGTTCCAGAACTGTTACCAGCAATGTGTGACAGCTCCAAATGCAGAAGTGTGTGAATGCTGAAGGAAACTACTCTTTGAAGGTGATTCTGTCACGGAGAAACTGATTCTATAAGTACAATGATTCATTGCACCAGTCTCATTTTTTTGTGTGTCACACCTCGTATAATGTTGTTAATATTATATTTATATTTTAGTGTATCTATCCATTTATTATTTATTCGTGTATTAGCTGTTATTTACATCATAATGCCTAAAATATTATGCGAAAGTCATATATACTTATACCATATTTTTAAAACACTTGTTAAGTATTTTTATTTGAATTATTTATACAGTTGAATGAAAATGTATATTATTTTCGTCTAATCTGAAATGTTTTTTTATATAAATATTTGTGATGAAAAGGTGTTGTACTTTCGCCTTTTGCTATGTGGGTAAATGAGAAAACTTAAGAAATATGTTTTAAAAAACAAATTTAGTATATTTAAAAGACAAACGCAAAAATAAAATCATATGACAAAAAGTCTACTCTTATTTATGCATTCATAATTATAATCATAATTTTAGTTACTATTAATAAAAAGTGCTACGTTTATTCCAGGTACTGTAATAAACTATTGCTGCTTTAAATAATGTATAATGAGAAGTTAAAATCATGATCAAATAATTTCTTTTTCCTTAAAAAAAGGATACTTCAGAACGAAAATAATATACTGTGAAAATTCCAAACGAACAATTAAAATATCAAACGAATTAAAATAACTTGCAATTGTTGTGAAATTATAATAGAGTAGAACACTTCTTAAAAATAAGAAAAATTACAGCCGTTGAAGGTTTATTGATCGACCTTTCTTTTATTCTGAATTTGTCTCAAGAAAGATAAAGGGATGCTATTTTTGCAAAATATTCAAAGTGATAGGGGATTTAAATTCGTGAATGAAAATTGTCTCTCTGTGTGTGTTTGTGTGAAATTTTTAATCAAGTGTAAGAGTTAGATACCGAATATAAGACTTAGTTTACTTGTTTTCATATTGTTAAACATTAAATGTATATCAATATATTTATGACACAGACAATAAGATTTGATATTATAATTAAAAATGATATAAATATTTTAAAATGTTTTAAAAATAATTATTAATTTTTCAGAAATGGGGGAGCTATAATTAAATCCAGCAAAAACAATTACATCATTCACTTTAAGTAGATTAAAATTACTGGCAATCAAAACTAAATCAATACATAATGAATTCTACATTATGATAAAATATTGTTTTTAGAGAGTTGTGATCTAGTTTTATACTTTTATACAATGATTTTTTAAAAATATCCTGTCAGTTATACTTCAAATTACCTACGCTTGTCTTTAAAAACTTACTCGCTTAAGTTTTATATACAGAGGGTAAAGTTGGAGACAGTATGGGTACCAAAACCCTAAATTGGAAATATACAACCCTAAAACACTTTACATTTTCCGAAATTAAAATATTTCAAATTTTAGAATATGGTCTTTCTATATGAATAAACCTGTAACTCTTATTGCTGTTTGTATAAAGACGCCCCAAAGCAAATTCGTAATTGTCCATATTTGACTAAAACCTTAGATAATATAGGTACAATTTCAACAAAAACGGGTAGGTTGCATAATAAAAACATAAGAGAAACTGCCATCTCTACGTTTATTTTTTTATAAACGGAAATATATTTGTACACAAATTAGATGTTTAGTAAATGATAAGAAGTAAATAATAACCTTTGTTATGGAACAATATGCATCACAAAATATCCAGGTTTTTACAAATGAATTAAAAGTAAATAATTAGTGAAAATCAGATAAACTATTAATTTAACACAGATTATAAAAAATTTATAGAAAAACAACACTTAATGATGACTTTCATTTGTATCATAGGCTACACTCATTACAATAGGAGACACTCTATATCTCAACACCTACCTCAGGGAAACAGGATGTACAAAAGCCACAGCATTGCACCCATTTCTGCCCTTGATTTTTATTTTAATAGTTAACACCAAAAACAGGATAGAAGCAGGATGTATTGTGTTTACTTGCGCTTGCTGTTGATCTGCGTTTTCCCCCTACACCTTCTCTACGACTTCCGTTAACAGATCCCTTCTTCGTAGAGAAGCCAGATTTTCTATAATTTCTGGCTTCTTGCAACATTCTTACGTCTTCCATGATTCACGCAGATTGTTTTCAACGCTGTGATTGAACTCAGCTCCTCTAAAAACAATGCTGAGGACTGCTATAATTCAGTAGTGTCAATAGAATAGCCTTGTTCTACTTAAATTTGGCCTAAGTTATTATAAGAAAGAGGTTTGGGGAAGAAAGAACTGAAAGGACGTACAGATGAGAAGATGGTCCAGGAGTAGGATTGGAAAGCATTACTTTATCGAATTTTAGTACTGCCCATATTATCCTTAATTTTACTGCCCATATTTAACATAGTGACATTATGCAATAGTTGGTATTGCTCACGTCGAAGGCACAAAGAACGAAATTGTCCACTCAAGCCAACAGATACAACACTTACATAAAATTGCAGCCAATTATAGGCTTCATTTAAAATTAACTAATATTTCGTATTAAATTTTAAGTAATATAGCTAAAATATAACAGCACCCCGAATTTGAAGTATAAGGTGTTTGTACTTATATTAGAATTTGCCATGGGTAGCCTAGTGGTTAGAACATCGAACTCCAGACCGGAAGGCCTGGATTCTATGCCCGATACTACAAAATACCCTCCGAGTACACACGGAGTACGTGCTCGTTAAATCAGTGGCTGAATCACGAGTGCAGGGGTCTGGAGAATATTTCCCTCACCTTCAGTTCCATGCCAAAATTGTGTAGGTGGAAATAGGTGCTGTCGCCATTTATCGTCCCTTCGGGGAATTTCATTGAGCTAATTCGTACGGTCACCTGTATGGTGCTCTAGGCCAAGACCAACGACAGGCGTACTTCTAGCCCCTTGCCACGATGAATTTCGTGGGCCTCGTTCTGACTACGTCAGACAGGTGGCATTAGCCACAACACAGCCACACACAACTTATATTAGAAATGGTATATTTGCACTTATTTGTACCGACTACAGCACAAATAAATCGAACAGTCGCCAAAACGCTTAACTTTTGCCAACGTTACAGTACGATTGCACCAACATGAAACCATTATGAATAAGATGGGCATTTGCTTAAACGAGCCCATGTTACCTTAGGTACCATATTCGCCAAGTTTACATTATGTTAAAAATTCTCTCTATATAATAAATAAAACACGTTTATGCTTTTTGTAAAAAAGGAATTTTTCTTCTTCTGTATATATCGTTTCATTTGCTGGTTAAGCAATTGAAAAACAGTATTTAAATGTAAATATTTTTTTTAATTCTACGCAAAAATAAAATGCTAAGAAATAAACTTTTGTCCACACTAATCCAATATTTTAATTGGATAAGTATATAGAGACTCAATTGTTTATCTCAGGATCATTAAGTTATGAAATTTTACAGATTTCAATTCTTAAAAATAACCTTTCTCAAACAATTAATGTAAAACAAAAGAAGAAGAAAAGGGAGTGGGTAAATATTATCTAAGTAAAAAAATATCCTTCAAACATTTCTTTAAAAAAAAACATAATTTCAGCTTATTAGCAATTAGTGGGAAATCGTAGTACATATTTTTGCAATAAAATGATAAGAAACATAAGACATAGCAAGCAAGAAAATAAACAAGAAATTCAAAAGATGGAGATAAAAAACAAATTGCTTTTTCTTAAAAAAGGATATATCTTCTTAATAAGACGAACTATGAGAGAATGCATAATCGATGAATTTAGATAAACATAATTAAGGACAAACATAATTAGTCTCGTTTGTTTCATTATAAAAGCACTAATTATTGAGGAGAATAAAATTTGAAAAACGCTTTTATTCCCCGAATAAATTCTGCTTTCCAAAGTGACATGGATGTAGGTACAAAGATCTTACACCTTTAATTACCAGCTTAAAGCGATTAATTTGTCGACATTGTTGTCAAATAAAGTTGAACTGAAAGTAAAGTTTAGAATATCTGAGCATACGTAATAATTTGCTCAAGAAGACGATTGTAAGTTATCGCAAAACAAACACTTTAAATTGCGTGCTTGTACATTGCAAATAAGGATAAGTTTACTTATTTTTGAAGGTATAATTTTGGATTCGTTGGTTCTTAAGGCAATTTAAAAAGTGTTTTTGACGATTTCTTTAATACGACATGGAGGGAGAACATTGATAAAAATAGAATGAAGATATACGTTAACGTTAAATAACTTAATAAACTTGAACTAGTAAGCATGTGTTAGTTTGATTCTATGAAATAAAAAAAAAAAATTAATGTATTTTTCCGAAATTATGTGTTATACATTGTTTTAGATTATTCAATTCCTACTATTAGCTCGCACTGTCTATATATTTATTTATTTATATATTTGTATATTTATATATTTATCTTGGTGGAATTTTCAATCGTTAGTAAAATACATTTTAAAGCGCTGAATTGAGCTGAAATTTTATATAAGGATCATTTTGGATGACAATACAGTAATTTAATTATAATTAATAAAAATTAATTGATTAAAACTAATTATTTAAAGAATTACAAATACAGCCACGTTGGCGACCCTTTTGGCGACGTGTGTCAAAACTTGAAAATATTTTTTTCTCACGTGTTAAAGCATTCAGTTGGACTGAAATTAAAAGGACAATACGATACTTTAATGACAATTAAAAAAACTAATTACCACTTAATGTTGTGATTCTGTCCTATGTATATACATACTTATATTAATTGTAACTATTTAATAAAAAGTAGCTAAAATAAAATTTTTCATTGTTGATCTAAGTAGCAATTGACTTAAAAACTATTTTTTTATATTACTTGTTTTTCTTTTCAATAAAATAACTTTCGGTTTTAACTTACATGTGATTAGATTAAAAGATTATCGGTCCCTAACCTGTTTTCCGTGAAAAACTGATGGTTCCTGAAATTTTTTATCGATCCACTGCAATATTGAGGAACTATTTATATTTTATGATAATTTAGTTTAAAAAATTACGATTAAAAAAACGTATTATTTAATGTAAAGTTTCTACATTTTTTAAAATCGTTGCGACTACTTTCTGCAAAACTCCATCTGAATTAAACGATTTTTGCTCATGTATCTAGCCGCATTTGAAAGTGAGATTACACAAGCATGGTAAATTGGTAGCATGCCATTTTTTTATTGCTTTACCAGCCTGTTCTTGCTTTTCGTGAAGTTATTTTTAAGTGATATAGATATGCAAATAGATACGTAAATAAGTGACCGTATAAATATAGTGTTCCATGCAATAGTGGACATTCATATTAGTCATCCATCTATTGCAAAATTACATTTTTAAAAGATGTGTTTGCTGTTATAGATTATGTACCTCTAACATTGTTTTAAATTGTATTTCTCTTGAATACAGAAATTTCAGTTTTAAATGGCATATGATTAAATTTCTTAATCATACACATAATTTTAGAAATGCATAGAAATATATTTCATTTGGATCTGGATGTTTTGCTCTGAATTACTTATTATAGGATACATATTTTATTCTAGAATGCCGCATCAATAAACTTGAAATACAATATAGCCACATACATTTATCACCATCTCTCTAAATACCCATTTGGAAAACTCCAAAACTATACAATAATAAGATTATTTTTTTTTATATATTTTGGCATTATATGTGCAACTTAAGAATTCCTTCAGCAAGATATGTGTCGCAGATATCAATGAAAGGTTTATGTCCGTTTTAAATGCGTTACATAGAATCATGAACATTGAGGATGATTTATTAGACCTCTATAAAAACAAGTATTAGTAGTATTGAATTTTATTATTTGAATAAAGCTTTAATAATAACCAGCATTAGTAATTTAATGAAAGAAAATAAATGTGTAGTAAAATAACAACATTGAAACTTTAAAAAACGGTTCTGAGAAAAATTTGAACTCATTATAAATGCTGCATTACTCCTCTCGATCGTTTCCTATCTTTTTACAATGTCTTTTATAAATATGTGCTGTTTAATGGAAAACTACACGTATCCGAAATTTAATGAGTTTATATATATTTTCCAGATTTTTAATGATTTCGTATTGGTACGATAATTATTAACAATTCATATCCAACAGCTATTGACATATGAGATTTATAACATTTTAGTGTCACGGAAATAATCTGAAGTCAACAATAAAAATGGCATTTAAATATTGCAAAGTAAATATAGATTAATGTTTTAATAGTTAATTTTATAATGACTGAATATATATATATATATACTTTTAATTAAAAAATAAATGTAACTGCTTTATAATTGTGAAAATCATGGTAAAACACCAAATATATAAAATATTCGCGTCTTTCATTTAAATCAATTTAAAAGCACTGGATTCTAAGTAATCCTCTTTTTAATAAATAATTCCATTAAATTACCCTGCCATCAAACTTTATATTTAGATAAGGACATATTCTGTATTACCTGAGTCTGAGATTTTCTTTGAAGTTTGTAATTATTTTATCTAAATTAATTGTTTATTTTTATAAAAAGAAAAACTTAAAATTAATAATACAATGTAATTGGCTAGTGTAATTAATTATTCGTTATTTTATCTCAAACAACGCAAATAATCGAGTGATTTCTAGGGATTTATAATTGTTTTTTTTAAGGAAACTCATTCACGTACCTTGCATGTGGATGACTAAAAATTGAGTTGGGTGCTGTTTTAAGAAAAGATAATTATTTTCTGTTATAACACATTTCACAACAGCTCTTCAAATTATAGATTGAAATCAAATGATATATTTCTGAGCTAATAAACATAATATGTATTTGAAAGTGATTTTATCACGTATTAAATTATACATATTAATTACTTTTAACTAAACGTCAACTTTGCAAAGAAAATTATTTCCTAAAATTATTTAAAAAAAAAAACATTATGTAATTCATACTTTTAGCAAGGATTTCTTAAAATATTAGAATATAATGAAATTGTTTTCTAAAAAAAAAAAATTTTCTGAAAGGTAATTTATACAATGATCTTCCTGCTTGATATATTAAATTCTCTTTGTAGGACAAGCATTCATATAATATTACTATAGACTACACATTTAATGTCCATAGTACTTTTTTAAAATTATTTTACATGTCAATGAATAGTCTGTTCCATCAAGTATTGTGTTCCAAATCAATATAAATTTTAATATTTAAATTGATCCTTTAATTTTTAATAAAAATACTTAATTTGATATGAGTTTTCAATTACCTACTTCAAATATTCCTAAAACCTGCCTTCGTTTCTGAATACCTTAAATCAAAATCTCATTTCCCTAATTAGCTCCAAAATTTTTCGCATAAAATTAGGCTAATCTAAAAATAACAAGGACGATCTCAATTAGGATACTTATTTGATTACACAAACTAATCTAACATCCTAAGGAACATAAAGATGGAAAACAGGTCAAAGGATAAAAAAACCTATCTCACTCATCATTTAAGCAGGAAAAAGCCTGGAGATATAGTAACTCATTTCAGAGCTAAAGTAATTGATCTCACGGTAGCTTAACTGACTTTAGAATCTACGTAAAGTTAATACCTGGAGTATACTCTACAATGGGAATGGAGTCGTTGTTTTAGTCGTTGGACTACTTAAGGAAATGAATTTTCCAGGTTTAATTATAACGACTCCTCTTAAGTGCAATGGATTGGAATGGAGGAATTTAAAATAAACGCGCTATTATTCATTTCAAGTAAGTTAATTAGGACCCTGAAGCATCGTATTCTGGTGAAATATAGATTTTGGTTGTGAAATAAATGAAGAACGACGTGCTTATATGACTCCACAGGCATTGAACGTAAGTCACTCAATAAATTTATCTAAAAATGATGATTTTATACACAAGTGAGTTTCAAGGACTAAATTGTATTTCCCGATAACTTACTTCATTTTGGTAGATTAAACTTAAGAGAACAGTTGGTTTTAAGAACTAATCTTCAGAACGGCACTTTCAACTGAACTGCTTTACTATATTCTGCCATTGATTATCACTACTACATATTGTTCGCCTACAGCTGGGGGGAATATTATGTAGATTACATAATGACAACATCATTAGATTATTAGATTATGACAGTCCGATTCAAACTTGAACACAAAATGCTAGTTAGAGCTAAACGAATATTGCATTCCATTTTCTAATATTTTTAAATAATTCTTTATTACATGATCCAAGGTCACAAAAATTTATAATTTCAAGCACTGCTTCAGACTATGGACAACGTAATTGCCGACTCTGTTTTAAGGATCTGGAGAAATGGTAACTGGATAGAGATGTCATTGTTACGAGACAAGCAATACTGACTACTGCAATCAATTAAGGACGAAAGGCAGACTTCCAGCACAGCAGTAAATTTTGTTCTTTATGATACATGCTTTCAGAAGACCGACCAGTTGATGCCTTTGGTAGTGACATGTCATCAACTGCAGTCCCTTTGTTGGGTGAATTATTTTTTCAGTTTAGCTCTAAATGTTTGGAAAACCATTGCTTGGTTTGATGAGTCATGATTTTATTTGGTAAGAACTGACATTTTAGGGTGGGGTGCACCTCTGATGTCATAGAACCAAGCTGTATAAAAGGCATCATGCAACTTCATGATAGCTCCACATTAGTGGAGGGTGTTTTTATGGGATAGACTGGGAGTTTTATGTCATCAAACTAAATAAATCATTAATTGTAAATTGTTATATCCATCTACAAAGTGACCATTTGTAACTGCGCATGGTCTTCATGTTCCCAAACAACGAAGTTTTCATGGATGCTGTAGCGATTGGTTTAAGTCCGGGGTTGTCATTAAGTAGATCGCGATCGACCGGTAGACCACCAAGACATTTTAGGGTAATCACCTTTAATATGACCTAATAATCATTCCATCATCCTAAGGTCTAGAAATACCGTATTTATTCTAATTTAAGCCGCCATCGATTCTGAGCTGCGCCACAAATTCTCAACAAGATTTTGTGAAAATGAAAAATAGTCTAAAATGCTTTATCGACATTCAATTTTACGAAGTTAAAATAAATTTAAAAGGAAAACTAATAAGAATTGAATAATTAGTTATTTTATACGTATTATAAATACACGCAAGAAGCTGTAAATGCTCTAAATAACCCTTTTCCCTCTTTCGATTGTAAGCCGTGCCCGATTTTCAGTAGCATTTACATCGGGAGGGGGAGTGATTCGGCTTAGATTCGAGTAAATACAGTATTTTAAAAAACACGGAGGAACAAAATCGAATCATAAGTGAAAATTTCGTTGAGTAGATATGTTCTTCTGTATTTGGAGGTTATCTTATGAATAAAATCGTAAAATGTCCTTGGTTCCTGGAAAAAGTTCGATAAATCTAGTAATTCGTAAAATTGAGGTTCGTAAAATGGAGGTCCGACTTTAGCTGGGTGGACCACACCACCTTGTAAAGATTAGAAGTAGCCCGTACCCTGGAAAAATCCGCCCACCCCTGGCCTACAGGGGATCATTACAGTACAAAAAGTAAGGATGAAAGAGAAAAATTTATTATCTTCACCTTCATCTGGAAAAAGAATTGGTCTAGTAATTGATGAGTTTGGAATTTGACAGACCACATGGTGTTCACAAAGCAACTGAGAAAAAAAAAATAAACTTCATGATTGGTTTTTGATTCAAGTTCTTAGTCAAGGTGATGTTCCTTACTACTCGTTCTAAATGGAAACGTTTTACCTATAAGCAGATTAAAACGATACAAGTACAGCCACATGTTATATATTATATTTATTAGATACTCTCAATATATGAGTAAGATATTAATATCTGTCAATGTCACGATACGATTGTAATAAAGGCATAGATATCATAGCTGGCAAAAGATTGTTACAAAGATTTATTGAGAGACACATCTATTATTTCCTTATGTGTATATGTGGTATCAAATAATAAAGTTCTTTTGTCCATTACAATGCATTTCCAGATTTTTTTAAAGATATTGCAATTGCGAATTATTATACTGATGAAATCATATCTATCTATCTAATATTAGGAAAGGACTTTGTTTAGGCATTTTGGTATTAAAATATAATTGGTTTTAATATAGTCGTGTATAAAGGATAAGGAAACTTTCAAACGTTAGACGTCCATACTTTATTGACGAATAATTGGATAAAGTGGCGACATGAAAGTTACAGCAAAAACACAAATAAACAGACACGTGATCCTTTTAGGTAAGTACAAAAGCCTTCTTTCCTCGAACCAGAAATCTTGTCTATTTGTGATCATGGCCAGCCAGAAGCTCTTTTAATCGTATGATTTCCAGTAAGGTCTTTTTCTGTTTGGTCCTAATACGCGGGTACACAAAGTTGTATCGTTATGGTCCAAAAACGTTGAGTCTTAAGTTTGAGGGGGAAATAATATGGTTATTTACCGTTAGGTGGGTAAGCTAGAAATTATTTATCCCTCAAGGTCTTGTAGAATCAAGGCCATCATTTAAAATTTACGTGAATTATTACACTCTCACGTACATGCATATATATATATATATATATATATATATATACCTAGTTTTGCATAAGTTCTGATACAATTCTAAGAGAATTAAAATTAAATAACACAACTTTGTAATCAAATTCAAAACTAAAACTTTTCATGTTTCGGTTCACCTTTAAATTTAACATATTGCACCTCGAATTTAAATTGATCCACTCTCACACAACCCTTAAACCTCTTTGTCTTCCACTACCTCCGTGGGAATTTCTATCCTTGTGGAACGTTTAAGACTATTTACATTGGGATGTCTTTTTCGGCATACCTTCACCTCCAATACTGGCTGCCTTAATCATAACGATTTTACTACTTTATAGTCAAAGGGATTTAAATCTAGACCGATAGTAGATCAATCTTTATGCATTCGCAAGTCCATTACACATTTTCTTTCAAATATCTCTGCGTAGCCTTTTCCTTCTGAACAGAAACTGAGTCTTGTTGAAAATTGTAATCATTTCCTTTGAACAATATATATATATGTAATAGATTGAAGTAGTGTTGGGCGGTGTAGAGTAAGTATCAATTTTGATTTAGTAATGACGTCTTTAGAATAGCTTTACCTCCTTTATTATGTGAGCACACATCAACAGATTAAAGTACAATTACGTTACGTTAACGTTGCATAGACAGCGGCGTTTTGGAGGACACAACACAAAGACAAAAAAAAAAGCAGCAAGTATTTACAATCTTACGTCATGGCGGCAAGCAGAGAAAGAGAGCGCGATTACATCAGCTTTTGGTGTTTATATATCAACAGTGCACAAGCGCGTGACTATTACGTAATAGTGTTTCTGATTGGCTAGAATGCGCGTGATTTAGATTTAGATTTAACCGATTACGATTAAGATTGCAATGTTTATTTTTAAACCTAAGAATTAAAAAAAAAGATTATTAATAGATCATTAA
>BMAV01022582.1:55808-116754 GCA_019973955.1 Trichonephila inaurata madagascariensis
TAACTTACGTACTGGTGGGCCGCGTGTTGGACACCCCTGCTCTTACAATGTTGTTTTCATTTTTGGGTATATATGGAGGGAGCCCTCACCCTTTCAACTTTCATTCTCGAGACTCCGCCTTCCTCCATTGAACATGCAACATCAGAGTCAACCAATTGACAATACTGTCTTTTCATAATACACGGTTTGTAAGAATCCATACATGATGGTTACACCACTATCACACGTGTTTATTTATACCGAATAACAGCACGCCCTTTCAATGGTAGCAATGTACTCAAGACATGTTTGCCTGACAACATGTATCATTTGTACTCAAATAACAACTAATACGCTACCACTTTTTTTTATCTTGTACCCTCTGCGCATGCGTCATTCCTCCGACGCTGACGCTACTTCTACCGTTTAGCCAGCAAATGTAGTTTCTTATGATGATTGTTTGCCCACCTATTGTACCATTCCCTCTTACAAAAAAATTTCGAAACTTACTTTGGGAACATCAACCGTATTTATAAAAAATATATGTTTAAAGCTTATTAAAATATATGTGATTAAAAGTAAAATTCAGTAATGAGAAAAGTATACAAGTAGAAGGAAATAAATTAGTGTGCACGTATTGCTTTTCCTTGATTGAAATTAACGTTTTCCCATTCACGTTGGCTTACACTAGTAATTGAATATATTTTCTATTGTATCAAAAATAATTATATTTTATTTGATGGTTTCTGATTTTTTCATTTACTCCTCATATTGAAACTACTTGTTTACCTATATTTTGGTGCATTACACTAATTTCTCCACCATTCCATCAATTTTGCTGATACATTCCAGATTTTAAAAAATATATATATAATTTAAAAAAACACTTAACTTTTCAACCTACACTTTTCACTATTTGTAAATTTCTTTTAAAACGTGTTCTGTTTTATTATCTCCAGCTTTCATTTTTTTTTTTTCAAAACGAAAGTAAGCAGGTAAAAATGTCAAAATATATCAGTTTTATTCGTCTTTAATATCATTATAAAAAATGTGATTAAAAATGCTTTCACTGGTTTTCTAAAATATGCCAGAAACTAAAATGTAATTATATCTTCAAAAGTGAGCAAACAACGCAGAAACTACGTATTATACATAGAGAGAAACAATTCTGAATTAGATTTTAATATGTAAAATTTTAATATTGCTGCCGTGTAACATTATAAATCCCGGAACCAAAGACTATTTTTTTACAACTACGCATCTTCAGTTGCTGGAAATAAAAACTGTGTTTTGAAATTTACAGGTAACAAAATGTTTTGAGATGTGAATTTAATACAGCCAGCTTGGAATAAATACGTCGTTGTACTATTGGATGGATTAAAAAAGTGATATGTCATCACTTGAGAATGACTGCGAAAATGTGATTACGAACATTGAACATGTATCCATAGACTGGAGACGCATTTCTGAGGAAAAAAATCAGTTACTAGAACATACGAGGAATACCAATTCATAGCAACACTGCTATTTTTTCTGTTTATCTGTATGTCCTGTAATGCAACATAATATATCTATGCTTGTGTATTTTCTAAAACAAATTCAAAAGTCAAATTTGGTTAATTGATGATGAATTTTGTATACTACTCAAGCAGGGGGACTGTGTAAAATGTAAAATGCTAACTTCAAACTTGAGACAGAATAAAGGACTAAGATTATTTTTCAAACATAGAATAGCATAATAGAAAATTATTGAACATTTTTTTTCTTTTTGTATAATTTAGATAATATGAGTCGATTATATCTATATATTTTTCTTTTTTATAAAGCAGGTTTGTATTAAATAAAACAGGATTACATGAGCTTATTGCAGTTAAAAAATACCTGAAATATATTTAAGTTTTACGTAGTTTGATATCATGTGCTGTCGAAGAATGCAAAATTCAATGGGCTAAATTCATGAGACGCCATAGTCACATGATAATGATAACCACGTGGCTCTTTTCAATCAGTTCAAAAACTTTTTTAAAATCATAAACCCACAATAAAAGTTATCTTGTGTTTCCAGCCGATCAGAGTTCTCACGCTTCGTTGTTGCCAACTTTTGCTCTTTGCAGAAGCTTTCACTTAAAAAGTACGTATGTATACAAAATACATTTTATTTAAAAGTATTAAAATACAGTAAGATATTTTCTTCATTTAAAAAAATCCTTTTGAGGAAATTTTATTTTCTTAACATTTAAACATCTTTACCCAATTATGCAATTTTATCTAATTTTTACAAACAGAACAATAAATTTAATTTCTGTTTTGAATTAAGCGGAGAACACGTGTTTGTCTTTATCATCTGATTGTCATGAATTGGAGACATTATTTCAATTTCTCGACTTTAATTTTCATTATGTTTTCTTAAAAAGAATCTCAAATGGAAGGATATTTGATTAAGTGGTCCTACAATGCTAACAAAGAATTTCAAAACGTACTTTTCCTTCATAGAACAATTATTTAAGTTTTTATACATAGTTTCTTGCATTCAATGTATTACAAAAAAAACTGACACAGGGTAATGTCCATAATAGTATGAACAGACTGTAACAATACTTTTAAGGTATCCGACTACGTTTGGAACGGTGATTTTGCAAAAGCGTATAAATAGATAATATTTATGATATTTAGTGTCATTTAGATTAGAAAATGTATATAAAACTGTTTTAAGAATAGTTAAAAATTATTTAAGTAAAATATTTTGACAAAAATGAACATAGAATGACCCACTTTCAAAATATACTCTTTTTGTGAAAAATGCTTCTGTTTTAATAATGTTTTGCCTGCTTATAGCTCAGACTTCTCTACAGAGGTTCAACTAGAATTTTTGAAATATATAACTTAGAAGTGGGTTTATCCATGTTTTACGACAACAGAGGGGAGAAATTTTAAGAAAAAAACGCTGACAATTATTTCAATGGGTGGTAACTCTGAAAAGAATGTGAATTTTTCAAAATTCATAGTTGAGCCTCTTTACACAGGTCTGAGCTACATACAGACAAAATATTATTATAACAGAAGCATTTTTCACAAAAGGTTATTCTAAGTTTAATTTTTTGCCGAAATATTGTATTTAAATAATTGTTTTTGTCAAAATGTCCTTAAAACAATTTTCTACGTGTATTCTAATCTGACACTAAATATGATGAAAATTATCCATTTATGCGCTTTTTTAAAATCATGGTTCCGAACGTAGTCGGATACCTTAAGCTGTGATGACAATTTATTGAGGCAACATATTTATTTTAATTTCTACATAAGGTGAAGAATTTCGATTATATTGTAAAAGCAATAAACATACTCCTAAATATTTATACTTGGATTTTTCTCCGAAACCTTTGTTGATATGTTCTCCTCCATGTTTAATATTTGCTGAACAGAGCTGCTGACATCACTTTTTTTTCTTTTATCAGAAAAGTCCCATTTTTCCTTTCCTTTACTGTATCTTTTATTCTAAGATATACATGTAAGGGAAAATAAATCACATCTTGGATAGTGAAACTCTAACAAATGTTCTTTCTTTCAATAAAAAAAAAGGTTTTTTCAGAGAAAATATTTTTTTTTCTTTTTGGGATATGCAAACAATACTTCGACTGATTCATTTTCCAAAGCGTATTTCATCTGACTTTTCTTTTGAATCAGACCGAAAAAGTAAACTTTCTTTCATGGAAAGACCATGGTGCTCTGTAGTTGGTTCAGAACTACAATAAGTGCTTCTTCATATTTTGTACTTTTTTTAATGGAATTTTTGGTTTTAAATATTCGTTGATGCAACATCTAAATTATATTGAAGTTTTATGATGTATAGTAGTCACTTATATAAATTTCCTTAGCTCTGATTTCCATGTTATAATTTAAAATATTGAGTTTCGATGAAAGGATATGTGTGAAATCAAATCTCAAACATTGATTTGAAGAGATTGTACAAAATGCCACATTATGCCCAACTTATTTCTTTCATAGCTGAACTATTTTTCAAGTTATTATTGAAACAGACGCCATCCCAATGCTTTATTAAAGCTTATTTAAAGTAGGTTTAATTATCCATTTTAAAGTAGCATGCTGACAAGTTTTCGTCTAATATATGAAGTATAGAACTAAAACTTTTTTTTTACTAGCCATCTTATCATAATATTGTCACTAAAAACAATTGCAAACTCTTTGAATTATTAAGAACATCTAATATAAGCCAAGCAATTTTTAGTTACATGCTGAGGGTACTGAGATGTAATTGAGGTACTTATGTTGAACTTAATTTTAAGGTATCACAACACGCGAGCGCGCGTTCGTTTTGACAAAATAACATATTTAAACATTATAAACGCTTTTTTAGGACTCAATACCAATAAATACTAACATTTAAAATAAATTTCCTAAATTTCACAAAAATCACAATTATAAGTGAAATTTTAGCAATATTTTTGTAAAACTTCAAAGCAATTAGAGAACAAAGTAATAAACTTATATTATTAAAAGTATTACCAAAACAATCTGGATGCATTTATCTAGAGAATGTACTAAAATTTTAATGTTTTATTAAAATTTGAAAATTTTAGAGCTGATTGAGTAAACATTATAAGAAAAATCACATTCTTTATGAGACCATTATTTAAATAACAAGCCCTAACTAAAAAAAAAATTCATACAATAAGAATTAATTTAGTCTATTCTCTAGAAAATAGCATAAATATCGGATTCAAAAAGTTTTATAGAAATACATTTGTATTATTTTGAGTAATCACTTTCGCCATTATAGATTTCGAACAGTTTAAATGCCCACTTCTGGTAGATCAAATACCCACTTCCGGTTTTTTAACTTAATAAAATTGATTGTAGCTTGTCCCTTAGGTAGCGTAGAAAATAAACAAAGTATGTTTTGTAAAGCCAAAAGATAGCTCTATTCAATAAAATAGAACACCTAAATATCTGTCTTGACCAAATTTGGTCATTTTTAATGTGTTCGTATACTTTAAATAAAACTTACAGAGATGTGTAAAATTAAAAACTGAAAGTATCCTATATTTAATTTTAATGGGTACGATGAAAGGTGTTATTAAATATGAATAAATGAAACCTGTGACTGCGCGTACCGGCAGATTTGATCAAATTTATAAAGGTCTAATTCAAAATTCTATTAACATACACACAGTGATTTTCAGTAACAACTGTATGACTATCAATACAATTTCAAATGTTTGAAATATTTCTTATAAAATTAAGCAATATTGGACAATAATCTAGTCTTATATATAGTCTTATGATACGAATAACCTTAGCTATACCTTTATATTTTATAACATTTGTTCAAATCTTGAGTTGTAGTTTTTATTCATTTTTAAATACATTAGTTTATATGAAATATAATGAACGATAAAAGTTCTTTAGTACCTCCCATAAAGTAAAAAACTTATTTTATAAATTATTACAAGAAAAAATATACTATTCATTATTTATAAACGTGCTTCTTAGAATTTTTTCAATATATTTATATATGTATATATTATTTAAAGGCTTTTATTTCGACAATTCAAAATAACTACATTGTTTAGATTATTAAGTATTATAAAGCTTAAAAAAATATGCTTAGTTTCATAATCTTCATGTAAACAACGGGTTTGCCGATTAAACAAGACCCAGAGATATTTTTCAGCCATCGTACATAAGCGTATGAAAATTAACACTAAATTAATTTTCTGAATCACATTGCCAAAAATGTTCTTCTATAAGTTTTCTTGCTTTTATAGTATTTTATTATTTTATTTTAAATTTTCAAAGTAAATAATTATTTTATTGGTAAAAAAACGTAAAAAATTATTTTTAAAAAGTTATTTAGAATATAAATATATGAACACAGAATATATAAATTTAATAAAATTAGAAATACATTTTTATCGATAAAATAAAAATACAAAGATCTTTTTTCTTTCAACTCTCCTATTATATTTTTTTAAAATATTCAATTTTTAAATTACACAATTTTCCTCAAGATTTTATGTAAAATCTCAAGCGCAGTAAATTTCATTTACCATTCCTTTCTCACCACCCGGAAGCTAATTTAGTTTATGTGACATCACTTCCTACTTTCTGTTACCCAGAAATTGGATCTATTTCCTGAGATTAGCTCATCGTAATATTCTCAGATATGTTTAACCTATGTCAAATAGAACAGTGTGTGGTTATCGGTCTTAAACTAAACTTGTAGTAAAAGAAGATTTTAAGTCTGTTACATAAAAATAGGCATTTAAAGTAATTGCATTTAAATTTTTTTTCTTTCTATAATTAGAGGGATAGTTCATACGTGCAGCTAGATATAGGATTGTATGAGTGATAAGGTATCCTAAGTATAAATAATTAGAATAATTAGGGAATATCCCAAATATTCCTTGAAAATGTTCATCATTTGAGTTTCGTATGATATTAAAGTGTGCCATAGTAATATTATGGGATGCTGCATACGATGCCTCCTCTTCCGTTAATTTTTAAATCGGACATATTTTTTCAGTGAATATATTTCTTTCTTAACAAAATCAATTCCTTCAATGATTTTATTCATTGAACACATTTATTCCTTTATCGTATTAAAATTTCTTTTCATTTAGTTTAAAATAGACTTAACGGACATTTATTGTCATTTAACTGTAAAAAAGTTTAATGTTAACGAAATCTCTAATCATAAGCAGTGACGCAAGGCATTGTTGAAGTAAAATTTCCTTACTATTTTCATGATAAAGGTGTGAAAATATAGGTTATTTGAATTTAAACCAAACTAATTATGGGTTAATTTTAAAGAGCTACAAGCAAAATAACCAACTTGAGAAAGATCGAGAAGATTCGGAATAGATTACTAAATAAAAATATTTTCTTATCGTTTTTGCTTAGAATTTTCTTTTTGAATAAATGATTTAGTAACCATCAAATGTTTTTATACTTCATTTTAAGTGTGTTTTCTTTCCTGGTTATTTTGTGTCTAATGGGCTCAATTCATGGCTGTCACATGATAAAAACAAACACGAGTTCACCATTGAATTTAAAAGAGATATTAAACTAAATGTACGTGTAGATCTATTTGTGTAAAACTTAGGTTAAATTTCAAATTTCGTAATTGGGTAAAAATGTTGAAACATTTAAAAAAAAATTCCTTAAGATTTTAAAATTTTTTAAAAAATAATATTTTATGCATGCATTTTTAAATGAGACGCAATGTTTGTACCTATGTGCTTTATTGTTGACAAATGTGTACTTTTAAAGAGAAAGTTCCTGCAAGGAGCAAATTTGACAACAACGAAATGCATGAACCGATTGGCTAGAAACACTTGGTTGTCACTATCATGTGACTAAATGAAATCTCCTGAATGTAGTCCAATGTGTTTCAAGGCCAATCAAGTATCCTATTTCATCAACAAATAAAATAATAGAAACAAAATCACTAATACCAGTCTGGATTCCTTTGGGTTGAAGATAACTTACCATTTCAGACAATAATCTATTTACTTTTATCCTCAAGTGTTTCTGATAAAAAGCCATGGTCTATTATGTGGACCCAAGATTTGTTTTGAAGGATTTTCATCGCTTGTTCAATACTCTTCTCTGTTGAAATGCGATCTAGATTTTAGAGTATTATTTTACTTTCAAAAACTTTCTTTGTTAAGCCTTAAGAAAAGCAGTAATTGGACTGAACAATGCATACTAACTGTTTGGTCAAATCGAATCGATAACTACCAAATTAAAGTTCATAAACATAACTGTACGAAGAGAAATGTAACGATATGATACACGATAACACGAAAGGATAAAACAAATTTATTAAGTTTATCTTTTGGCGCACATCTCTGAGTGTTCACATACGTAGTTCCTATTTTTGACTCTATCGTTATAAAATTATCTTTCCTTTTTCTTGGAATTTTTTAACAGTGCATAATGACAATGATAAGTACGTGAGAAATTGTTCGTTTTTAGCTTACTTAATAAAAGTTATTTGCGGTAACATATATAAGATTCAATAACGAATTATATATTAGTGTAGAAGCACTATAGCTTAATTCAGGGGTGGCCAACCAAAATGACCTTGCGAACCACTTTGGAAAATCATTATAATCTCGCGGGCGGCACATAAAAATATGTACCTTTATATCAGGTTTGGAAACAAAAAAACATTTATTGGAGTGAAAATTTAAAACAGAATGAATCATTATTATTGTTTTCATTATATTTTATGTATAAAGACATAGATAATATAATAATGTTTATATAATATAATAATGCAATGATCAAATAATGATTAAAATATTACAGTTGCCATTATCTTGAAAATTACGATGTTCCTTTTGAATTGATCTTTCGTTACTCGTTGTTGAAATTTGATTTTGCTGTCATTCGCGAATGATTAAGTATACATTGCTCTTTATCTTAACTGTCCTGAATATTTTTTTTAATTTTAAAAAGTATCTCTGCCTGCCTCTTGCTTTTTGGGCACTCCAAACAGAAAGGTGGAGGAGAAATAAAAGTCACACACACTGAGAATCATGTACCATCCATAGAGTAAATGCATATGCATAATGCACAATTCGGAATTTATTAAAAAAAGTAATTTACTATAGTAAAATCAAATGTAACTATTTGATAAAATATAAATCTATTTTAATCTAAAGGACATTTCTATCATCAAAAAGGATTTATTTTAAAACAAGAAGAACAGGTAACAGGCAAACATATTGTATAGTTTTATATATATATATATAAATTTCCCCTCAAATAAGTGTTTCAAAATGAAAAAAACTTCAGAAACCTGATATTTAAAAATTTTTAAAAGAAAGTTGGCGGGCAACATGTGGCCCGCGGGCTGCGTGTTGGACACCCCTGGTTTAATGTGTGCTAAAATATGTCAACTGGATAGATATACAATAGAAAAAGATAAATTATAAAAATAAATACAGAATTGTTTTTCTATGTGTTTTTTTACTGTAAATTAATTTTTTACAGTAAGTTTAATTAAATAAAAATAATGGCAATAATCATCGAGCATTTAAAATAGTGGATATATTTTTTTTTTTGGAAAAGGAAGTCCAATCTGGAATAACTGAAGGTAAAAAAATAAAGCAAATAAATATAAATTTTTCTTCATGATTGCAATAAGAACTAGGATATGAAATCTGTATAATTTAAGATCTTTACACTATATTTTCATGTATTTCTCTAATGTTGCTGGGAACAGAAAAAGATTCAGAATCAATCGAAGAAAAAATTATAACCTGATAAAATAAAGTAACAAATGGTATGAGTGTGAATTTTACGCTCCTACAAAGTTTCTAAAAGAATTTATTCCAAAGCAAATATACGTATCCAAGCACTTGATTCGTTTATTACCGTCGCAGAACACAAAAGTAAATCAGGAAATTTTACAAATTTCTGAAGAATGTTCGTACATAACTAAAGATCTAAAAGATCTTCACAAATCAGTCTAAGCAACTATTTTACATTGCATTTTATAACTGTACATATATTTTTTTCTAAAATATGAAATACAAAACATTATAACCTTTTTTTATTAATTTAAATTTAATACAACCTTGTAATAATGAACCATAAGAAGGCTATTTATAAAAAAAAATTACAATTAGAGTCACAAACAAATTTGAAAAGGATA
The DNA here is from genome assembly GCA_019973955.1 of Trichonephila inaurata madagascariensis. Lineage (NCBI taxonomy): Eukaryota > Metazoa > Arthropoda > Arachnida > Araneae > Nephilidae > Trichonephila > Trichonephila inaurata. The sequence goes on from BMAV01022582.1 coordinate 65,473, forward strand.
ACAATTTAGATAATTTTCAATTATTTTATATTTCGTGTTAAATAATAGGTTTAATTTTAAAATATAGGATTTCCGCATTCCAGTCTATAAAATACAAACTGCAATAACTTCACTTAACAGTCTGAAGAAGAAACAAAGTTCAACTCGCATTTCATTGAAATGCAGTTCTTCTAATATTATTATATTAATGAATCAATTAACTTCAAAGTAAAATAAATAAAAATGCAAATTATTTCAATTTGCCAGCAAAACTATATGTGATATTCTGAAAGTGATATTTTTATTACAAATAAAACGAATAAAATTTCATAAAAGAGTTTCTAAGAATAACCTGCATCTTCTCGGTTTGTCATATACAATTAATGCTCTTATAAAAAATCTTTTTATACTTTTCAGTCATTGTTCTTTATAAATTTCCACTATTTGTCACGAAATGTCTTAGATCAGTTTTAGAGTGATCATATAAAAATGCTCCGGATGGAAATTTTCTCCAGTTTCTCCATCTTTTCGGTTCGAAAACCATAAAATGGAAAACGCGGGGGAAAATGCTTTACTATTTTACCCATGTTATTTTTCAAAAAAATTGTGAGACCTTACAACAAATGTTCGAAATGATATTTTTTTATGTAGGAGAGGAAAAAAACTGCTAAATAAATCTAACAACATTTTCAGATAAAACAATGAATAATTTAAAAAAATATTTGTATTTTTAGCTTGGAAGCAATATGCATTTTATGTATCGTATGATTTTGATAAATTAGCACGCACACTGGCGCCTACTGTTCATGTAGAATTCTAACACTGAAATGTAAATAAATATAAAATTAGACTTTCTTGATTCTTTCAATGTTTGAAAATAGTTTTCTTACACTTATTTTAGCATAAAAACATTCTTCAAAGCTTAGTCATTTACTTATACTATTTTGTGTCTACTTTCTCCAAAATTATATTGAAAAACATTTTTTTATCTAACAAGGAGAGGGCACGACTAAGGAAATTCATTTGGAGACGAGACTTGGTGTAATCGTAGTACTCCTTTAGAGTGTTCAACCCTCAATATAATTCCGCTGAATGGCCAGTCAATTCGGAGAAAAAAGCCTTCGAAATTCATGCTTAGCTTTTATACAATTAAATTTCAATTTCCTCCAACGATTTCGTAGATTGGTTGATATATCGTCTGCATTCTATGCGTGAGGTCTAGGTTCGATTCATTGGTCAAATTTTTTTCATTTCATTTAATTATTTTTAAAATTAAATAAACTTATTTGCGAAAATTTTATTAAATTTTAAATAATATTTTATGTAATTGTTTTGTATTTTACAAAGTAAAAAAATACTGTAACTATATAAATATTTATATTTAATTTTATAAATATATTTTTAAATTAATAAATACTATTAAATAATAAATATATAATAAATATGAAATGATATATATATAATACATAAAAATTAACCCAGACATCGCGCATAGTATGCAGACAATATATAAACCAATCTACGAAATTGTTGGAGGAAATCGAAATTTAATTGTATAAAGGCTAAGCATGAATTTCGAAGGATTTTTTTCTCCGAATTGACTGGCCATTTGGCGGAGTTACATTGAGGGTTGAACACCCGAAAAGAGTACTACTATTACACCAAGTCACGAACCCAAATGAATTTCCTTAGTCGTGCCCTCTCCTTGTAAAGTATTAATTTTTCAAAGGAAATAAACAATTATATACACACGCTTCCAAAAGTTAAGCATGAAGATGCAAAATGAAAAAAAAAATATCAACAAATACTATTTTGATTGACACAAAATTTGGCAGTAAAGTAGGATATATATTTATACATAAAACAAAATCAATAATTTTATACAGAAATGAAAACAATATTAAATTTTTGTAAGTTATCAGATAATGTCATACTGGATACTTAAATAGAATTATGTATAAACTGAATATAAACAGCATAACATGAAAAAAAGGACATTAATAGGGTATGTGATCCCTCCTCATCTGTATGCCTTCTGACCATACTTTCAATTAGGTGATCAACCACCGCAGAATTAAGCAATCTCCATTCTTCTTGTAGAGCAGTTTCCAGCTGAATAAGAGTGGCTGGAGGTGGAAAACCTGAAGATACAGCACGGCCGAGAGCATCCCAAAGATTTTCAATGGCATTAAGGTCGGGTGAATCTGCTGGCCACGCCATGCTCGCAATTCCTTCAATCTCCAGTTAGTAGGGCCAAATGCTGCAGTGTACTATCTCACAAAGGGTTCTAGAACTTCTCGATACTTTACAGCCGTCACAGAACCCCGTTTTAAGACGTGCAGGTCGGTGCAGTATCCTATCCCTGCCGACACCATAATGCTTCCGCCTCGGAATACGTGATGTTCGGTAAGGTTTTGTGGTTGATTGCGTGTTCCTTGTTTACGCCATATCCTTATACGCTTGTCATCTGGCTCCAGAGCAAATCTTGACTCATCAGTAAACATAACATTTCCCCAGTCCTACACAGTCCTGTTGCCATGTTCCCGACATCACTCTAATCGTGCCCTTCTTGATTGGATGGATAGAGGAACACAAACTCGAGGTACCCGGGCATACTGTCCATTCATGCGCAATCTTCGGTGTACAGTAGCTGCATATATAGCCTTACCAATGGATGCTGTAACCATAGATGTCACGCGTGTGGAGTTTGCTCTGTGATTCCGCTTGGTTACAATAGCAATATATCGATCTTCCGCGGGGGTTGTAACCTTGGACGACCACCTACGGGCCTTCGGACAACTGTCTGTGTGGTTTGGAATTGTTTCCATAAAAGTGAAATTACAGAATGATGAATGCCGAAGAAAAGAGTAACATCTGTGATCGAGAGAGACTGTCCTGCTTCAATGCGCCCCACAGCAAACCAGGGCTCAGAATCTTCCATTCGTTTTCTGGAAGTCATAGAAACACGTATGTCTTGAAAACAAATTGTACGAAAGTTGTAAATACCTTCTATCAGAACTTACAATCAACTTCTGTAACCCTTCATAAAGCTGGTTTCTTATAAGACTGCACTTTTTGCATATTTCTTGACATGAAAGCACGATTGGCTGTTACCTAACATATTCGTATACTTCCATCTACCTCTGCAGCGAATTGCATCCTCTTCAATTCTGATTGACTTCCGGAAATTAGCATTTTCCTCTCCGTGCTTAACTTTTGGAAGTGAGTGTATAATAAAATATTAAAAGAATAAAACAATCATTTAAATTTTAAAGCTTTTGATCCAGAACCGAAAAGAAATACTTTACAAAGTTAATTATATTTATATATTTATAATTTTTTACGTTTGCATCAATTCAATGACAACTGAAGATAAAAAAAAATAATTTGAAAGGAATATATAAATGTAACTTATTCTACAAAGAAGACAATGATTTTGTTGTATATTATTGGAAAAAAACATCTTTCAAACTATTATTATTATTAATAAAAATATATTTTAAAACAATGATAAGGAAAAAAAACATAAGATTCTTCTGTATAAAATATACGTATTTTGATTTAAGTACAATTACGTTACATACTAGAAATGCAAATTGATTTAAACTAAATTCTCAAATCTAATTGCTATTTTTATTCGCTGTTATTTTTATCTAAAATAATTCATAAACACATTAAGCTTTAATTATTCCAGCTTCGTGTTCTTAAACGTCATTGATATATTGTTTTGTGCATCATATTATCCAATGTAGAAACAATACTTTTCATTATCTCACTATGTATGCAAATTAAACTAAATGAAGAAGATTTCATTAAGTATATAAAATATTCATCTTGAATTTAATTTGTGCGATGACTGTCATTCTTAAAAATTAAAAAAATAAGTTTTATTTATTAATATTATGATGGATATTCAATGGATATTTGCTTATGAATTATAGTTTTATATGTCCTACGATTTTTTTAAATACTTAAATGATTTTATATAAACCCGATAATATCATTTACGAAACTTCATTTCCACGCTCACAAGCATATGTTTATAATTTAAAAATAATATTCGGAATATAAAAAAAAATGACTATAACTTTAATATGACATGAGAAACAGTATATTTAATTGTTGAAGTATTTAATTTAACTTAAAGAAACAAATGCATAAAAATACATATCCCAAGTGTTTGTTTGAAAGGAAAATTTAAGATTAGAATTATCCTATTTTTGATAACGATTACACATCTGTGAATTTTCTCAATTTTAATCGAAATGAAAACAGGTTTAACCATTTTGAGTAATTTCTGGTTCAGTAAAGTTTTCCAAAATTGCGTAAGATTCCAAACAACTTTATTTCTTTTGATGCGGTGTAAACACAGAGAATTTATATTTATTATACTAGAAGCCAGTTGTAGATATCAAAGGCATCCGAATAAATCGTATTGTGATATAAATATAAGAGAGAAATGAAACCACTCAGGTAAATGAGTTCCTGAAAGAATATTAGGGCACTAACACAGGCAATGTGCCCTTCTGTGTCGGCGGCTTCTTCCAATAAAGGAAATATTCAAATGGGAAAATGTCTATGACTGAGAAAAGGATTTAAAGGCAACACTTACTAGAAACCCTGATTCGTTTTACCATTTAAAGTGGTGGCCATTATCTTAGAAAAGACCTGTTTGTTTGAAACCCCAAGTCTTAACTTCGAAACTTTTATGCCAAGTTCTCATTTGTACTTTTCAAGCGCATTATTGTGATAATCATTGCAGTATTATAAGAGTTGCTGATTTAGGAGAAGCTTATATATAAAATAATTTATATAAAAGTGGGGTTGAACATGTTTTGTGACCAGCCAACCTTCCCCTTTTCTGTTAATAATACTGAGCAAACACCTATTGAAAATAATGGGTACAATATCTAAATACATTACAAGAAAAAGGTAACTTGTCCAAAACTTGCATTCAAAAATGCACAGCTCGCGATAAATATGAGTACAATAAACAAGTTAGTGCGAGATTCTGGACTCAAATGCAAACTAAAAGTATGGGGATGCCTGAATAGTATCATTTATTAAAATATGAAAATAATAGAAATAAAAAATTAAAAAAAGAGTGTATGCATATTACCATTATTTTAGGGACACTAAGATTAAATTTATTTAAAATAAAATTACTACGGTTAAAATAAGATTTAGAGAATGCGTAATTATATATATATATATATATATTGTTCAATTTGTTTTAAAAACGTTTCTCAAGAATTATTATAATAAAAAGCACTTTAGATAAAACTATCCCAAACTAATCATGTGGTATTCATCATTTCATTATGAAAGCACTGACGAATTAACAATATACAATCAACAAATTATATTTTTAATTGTTTCAATATTAAGTTCTATAGTTATTTTTGTTATTTTAATGTGCTTAAATCGAATTTTACTATTTTAATAAGAAAAAGAAATATCCCACAATAACCAGTATGTTTCACTAAATATGGTGTAAAAGTAACGATTATATTTGAAGTAACTTAATTTAGAAATTGTAAAACCTGTAACAAAATGATCAGACATAAGTAAATAACGAAGATAAGTAAGGTTAAGCCAAAACCTTTTAAAAGAAGAAAAACAAATTGTGCCAAACTGCACCAGAAACTTCATTTTCTGCATCGGACTTCTAATATACGAATAATATTTCGCCAAATTGGCGATTAAAAGAAGGCTGAAACTAAAATAGAAGACAACCGTTAAATTAAGAATGAAGTAATTAAAGAAAACAAAAGAAACAAAGAAAATATCCATTTATATTATTTAAAGCAATTTTACATTCCTGTTTAATGAATCTCTTTGTACCACATATTAATAAAGCACTTATTATGGAAATGAGCTAATTAAAAAGATATGCAACTTAGGCTTAAAATTGTTGAATGCCTTAAATTTACTCATTTAAAATTTAACACTTTTAAAAGCAAAGCAGTTTTAGAAAACTTGAAGGTGCTAAGGCGTAGAACTATATTAATAATATCTTGGAAGATAACTACATGAAGATTACGAAGAGATTAAATTTATTGTCACGTATTCTTAAATTATATAAAATTAACTTATGTCATTAACTTATTCAAATAAACGATATAACTAGTTATACTCACTCGAAAGAGGTTTCTTATCTTTTTACGTTTAGATTGGAAAGTAATTACAAAATAAACTTACTCCTAAGAGTAATTTGTCTTATAAAATAACTCCAATATTATTTTTGTTCATCATATAAAGAGTGAGGCATTTATAATATAAATTAAATAAACAATAGAACCATTCGAATTTTGAAAAATAATGTTGAGGCATTATGTGTTATTCAATATGTTTGCTGAAAACTTTAAGGGAACTAGATTATGATATATTTGATTAAAAGTCCATATAACTGTATCTTGTAATAGTCTTTTAGGTCCTTTAATACTTTTTTCTCTTTCGTGATATTTTTATTTTATTTAAGAGACTCGTGTGTATTCCCCGAAATAATAAATTTATTTTTACGGTATGTACTTCAAGCATAATAGGACTGAATCATTTCAACAGTGTTATTCTGAGGAGATATGATCAGAATTATAGTTGAGGCCGTAAAATGTGTTACATTTTTATTTAGATAAAAAAGTCATTAAAAAAATTAAAATGGAATACCTATTGCGTTTCCTTTGAGTTAGTGTTATAAAAAAGAATATTTAAATAAATTAATAAAAAAGAACTAAGCCTATAATGAAAAAAAATATGCAAAACTATACAATTTTAGTCAACAAGTCGCGAAAATACGCTAAGAAGAACATTGCACGAGTGTTAATACATGTTATAAGACTTTAATTTGAAAAATAAAATGGTCATTTGATAACTTTATGCACTGACTGAAGAAAAATTCCTTTTTATTTAGATAAAGAACAATAACTAAACTATTTGATTCATATTACATGTATTTGTTTATAAATATATTTCAAGGGGTATAATGAATAATATCGTAGCAATTGAGAATTGTTCTGAAGTTCAATAAAATCATCAAGTCCTGTATAAAGAAGTTTGCATGAAATTCTAATAAATAAATAAAATTTTGTGTCACTCTTCTCGGTTCATTGCATAATTTTACAAAAGTTATAAAACTTCTAAAATTTTCTTTTTATATTTCATTAATGTGATTCAATATGTTAATAAATATTTTGCAAATAATAATGATAAATTTTTAAAAAAAGTTAATTTTCTTTTGGCATTTATTATAGTTTAAGGTATATACTGAATAAGTTAAATAAGAAACGAATGTTTCTTTCAAAACAAAAAAACTCTAATATTAAAATAATTTAAAGCTACAAATTAAAAAAAAAAAAATACGAATGGAAGAAAAATTATAAAACTTTATAAAAATACATAAACTGGTAAATAAGTAATCTGATTAATACAAATTACCTTAGAAAAATTCATTTGAAAGTAGAAGCTATGTTTAATAGTTTTTATTCTTTAATAAATGTATTCCGACATTTAATTTGGAATGTACACATTCTTTAAAGCGTTAAATGAAAGAAATACTTCGCAGCTATTTGCACAAAGAACAAAGAACAAACGTATTATAAGCATAATATCATTTTTTAAGTAAAAATAATTTAACCACGTCTTTATATAAAATGAAATTGACTTTTACATGCCTTTATGAGTAGCAAAATAAAGATATTTTAATTAACTTTTCGAGGAAATAAACTTACTTGTTAAATTTAATAAACTAATTTATTTCAGTTATCAATAATGGTTCACAAGAAATTTATCACTTTTCATGAATTGTAATTTTAATCTCGAAAAAAATCAGCTTAAAAAATTAAATTAAAAAATGTTTAGTTTATTTTAAACTTTAATTTTATAGTTGCATATACATCTGAAAATTTCACTTCTAAGTTTGATTTTTTCTTAGGAAAAAACAACTACAAGCACGTTAGAAAATTATGAAATAAAGTAATATTGTATGTAGTGTAATTGAGGGATTTTCTCCATTTTTTTCTTACCTGCCAATAGCTTGAATGAAAGTTATATTTCATTATTCTAAATATTCACAAACGGAAAAACTATGTAACTCATATAATTTTTAATTTCAAGATAAACAAAAAAAACACTGTTGTACGTCGACCGCTAACAATATTGTTCAAAATGAATTATTCTACTAATTGGCAACACAAATATGGCCAAAGATTAATACGTATGTAAGGTATAAGCAGACACAGTAGCTTAAGTTGCTTCACAACTTTCTCAATAAAGTTAAATAAATAAGCAGCAACACACAAATAGCTTTAATACAAACAATTTTTTCAAAATTTATTTTTGTTTCATGTAGGAATAATCAATTAAATATAATGTAGAAAATAAGTTTGGCATGAAAGATTTATGTTATCTTATACTGCTTTTTTCCATAAGGTTTTTTAAAGTTTTATTTGTGTACACAAACGAATTCTACTAAGCTTATGTGTTAAGAGTACTGAAAAATAATAAAATTAATGAACTGAAGTTTCATTTGACGTTAATTATATTTACTATCATCATGTAAAAAACAAAAAATGGTATTTCTGTTCTTAATCTTTTGAAAGTTTCATTTATTTTTGTAAAATATAACTTTCGTAATATTCTAAAAAAAAAAATTCCCTTCATTTTAATTTTTAGTGTAAAAGATTTCAGTGTGACAAAATTTTTTTTTTTTTTATTAAAATGCAGAGGAAAAGAATGTGTATGTATGCTATTTCTGTAAGTAAATGTTTTTATTAAATGTATACAAAAACATGTACTGCAAAATTTTGCTTTTATTTTATATATATTACTAACAAATTAGTTTTTGGTAATAAAATATATAATAATTCTAAGAATTATTTTTGAAATGCTTCTCAAAGTTTCCTTGATAAATACTTATAAAAAAAATCCATGATTAAATGCGTTTTCAACCTTTGTTGCGCTGACTAGAGTGAACTAACAATGTAAATAATTGATTTTTTTTTTTAAATTCTTTTTCAAATAAGATTTTTTGTATGTACAAATTTTCCTCTTTTAAAGTTTCAGCAACAATCGTTTCCCAAAGTACAGACTGTAACAGTCTGTCCAATCTAATTCTACTGATTAGCACTAGACTCCGATGACGCCGTCCTTCATTCGACCTTCATTCGACTTATCATAATACGATCAAGATCTATATGTTTGGCTGTTCTCAAAGTACTTGTTAAGGTATCCGACTACGTTCGGAACCGTGATTTTACAAAGGCGCATAAATGGATAATTTTCATGATATTTAGTCTCACTTAGATTAGAATACATGTATACAATTGTTTTAAGGGCATTTTGACAAAAAAAAATTATTTAAGTACAATATTTTGGCAAAAAATTAACTTAGAATAATCCTTTTTCAAAATGTTCTCCTTTTGTGAAAAATGCTTCTTTATAATAATATTTTGCCTGCATATAGCTCAGACCTCTCCACAGAGGCCCAACTAGAATTTTTGCAATATATAACTTAGAAGTGGATTTATCTAATTTTACGACAACAGAGGGGAGCAAATTTAAGAAAAAAAACACCGATAAAATTATTTCAATGGGTGTTAAATCTAAAAATAATGTGATTTTTTCAAAAATTCTAGTTGGGCCTCTGTGGAGAGGTCTGAGCTATATGCAAGCAAAATATTATTATAATAGAAGCTTTTTTCACGAAAGGAGAACATTTTGAAAAAAGATTATTCTAAGGTAATTTTTTACCAAAATATTGTACTTAAAGAATTTATTTTGTCAAAATGTCCTTAAAACAATTTTATGCATGTATACTAATCTGAGAGACACTAAATATCTTGAAAAATGTCCGTTTATGCACTTTTTTAAAATCACGGTTCCGAGCGTACCTTAAACCTACCACAAGACCATACCTTAAACACAAGAGAAGCATGAGAAGCATTATACATTCTTCCAATCCATTATCGACCAAGCTGGTTTGAAGAGGAGCACTACTTGATTCATTCCAAATGAATAATTCTGCAATATCAATAAAAAACAAAAAATAAATTTATAAAGCAATTGCAGCAAGGTGATAAGGTGGCCAACTTAGCCAAGCTTGCTTCAGTCGAGAGGTTTGGATTTGCTTTGCTGCTAGTCTTTGATCTTAAAAGTAGAATTATCCCATTCTTAATTGGACTTTTTTTTTCTCTTTTTTTCCCATTTTTTCGGCCCCCTAAAAATCGTTATTTTTTACTGCTGAAAATTAATATATATTCTATCTTAAATTTGAACGGGCAAAATATTTTTGTCAGTGTAAGCAGATTTTTACTTCTCCTACTGGTGGTCAAATTTGTAATGTCATTTCTAATGATATCCGGTTTTCCCTGTGATCTACCCGTTTTATTTTTTTTAAAAAAAATACACTTCGATACTATATATATATATATTAAGGTTATACTACTCTTAGCTCATAGAAATAAATACCTACATTAAATAATTAACAACACTGTTAAAAAATAATTATTATACTACTTTTCTATAATATTTTTCCTTCTACCCTTATCTTTAATGAGCTTTAATCTCCTGATCTTCTCAATAACTTGATCAGTGCTTTTTAAACTAGTGATAGCCACCCTAAATAGCTCACGTGACCTGTAACTACAGTCACGAAATATTTTGAAATCTTTGATTAATTTTTTGTGCAAAATAAATTGTTCGCCATAAACAAATAGTTTAACACATTGTACCTGAAATACAATCAGCATAATAAAATACGTACAACGAAGGACTTTTCCTCTAAAATTATAATAAAACCATTTATTTTATTTGTTTTGCACTTATTGCACAATGTCTCTGTGTTCACGCAAAATTTTTGTACAAAAAATGGAGTCACGCCACCCCCAACCCCGAAAAATTTAAGAATTCCTGCACAGTGTAAGAGACTTAAGATCAAAATATATTAAACTCGCTGTTCTCGAAACCTTTCTCTAAATATATCATAAAAATTGTCTTGTGATGCAAAAATAAAATATATGAAATTAAAATTACAAAAAATGCAAAAAAAAACCAAAATTATTTGATTTGATTTTCAATTCAAAGCAAGCATTTTCACTGGGAAAATGGAATTAATTGTGCAAAATCTAGAAATATGCAGAAATACAAAGAAAAAGAAATCGCAGCAAACGTGTAAGTAGCGACGATTTTATTTTTAAAGATGGAATTTTTCTCTTCTTCGCATTATACGTGACTCTGGCTACAAAACGCATTATGTATAGCATGAGAAGCAATACCGACCAAAAATTGAGTTATAGTATTAAAACAAAAAAGTTTGTGATTGGGGAAAAATAATGTTTTAAGGAAAAATTTTTGGTAGACATAGCCAAAACTCTTACCCGCTAATCCACAAACACTTACGCTGAAAGTCTTTAAAATTCCAAAATACAGTAAGCACCTCTAGTAAAAAACCAAATGATATATTCTTAGCATACAATCGTCAATCGGTCTACGTTTTTTTGTATATTGTAGTATGCAATATAAATAAGACAGTGCTTTTTAATAGTATGGAATAATTCTAGTAATTCATCGTCCATCCCCATTCGGTATAACTTGCAACTATTCTCCTATATCATCTGCCATAACTTTATTGTCAACCCTCTATCGCAATGGATTCTAGCTAACGATAACATACACCAATGCTTCAAATATTCGTCGTTTATAGAAAAAGAACTTTATACACTTCTCCAGTTTGCGTATCAATTTAAAGCATCCCTATGCACTATAAATTATCAAAATATCAGAGCTTTCAACTGAGCAAATGATGTGTAAAATCAGAAATCTACATTTATATCAGCATTAGAATTTAAAGCTTTCTGTAATGAGTATATAGTTGCTGGAATGATTAATCACCTAGTTTAAAGTGAAGATAAATCATTTTATGTGTAACTAGTTTATGTTGGTGATTGCTTTAATGTAACCGTTACACATACCTTATTATATTATGAATATTATCTGCAATGTTTTCAAAATATTGCAGAATGATTAACTATAGCAATGAATAAACTTTAACCTCTCCTCTTCCGATTGAGAGTTACATGATTCACTCCAGAGTTTCACCGTTTTTCACATAAGCGCGCATATGTGTTGTATTGGAGGGAAAAAATAAGGCATTAGCAAGCAAATTTTTCTCTAAAATAAGTGATTTTTTCGCCAACACTATCCAGGTCATTTTATTCTGTTCCAAAGCCTTCGAAATATTGTTACCGATAGCAGCGCAAAGAAAAAGATTGTTTTTTGAAAAGACGTATATATACGCCCCGGACATTTAACTCTTGAGTTGAAAAAGACGTATATATACGCCTATGAAACTTAAGGGATTTATAAACATTATCTGTGACTATTATAATTTGTTTTTGTAAGTGATATTATTTAAAGTGACTGCCTACCTTGAAAATGTCGTTTTTCGTCTACATAAGACATTTTTTTTTTATTTCAAAATCTTATAGTTTGAAAATTTTCTATTCCAAAAATGTATTTTTTTTTCCTTTACGCGAAATGGAAATAAAATTATAGTGATTTTAAAAAAGTATCACTCTATGCAAAAAAGGGCGGTAAGTTAAAACTTTAAATGAGTTTTTCTCAAAATTATGTTTTCGAAAGAAACTCTTTACCAGACACATGAACCAAAGCAGATAACGTTTTGAAATTTTGTGGGAATGTTTATTATACTATTTTTCATAAAGTGGACCATAAGTTTATTTAAAATTTATTTCAAAAATTTGTTTTTATAAAAAAATTGGGTCCGAAGGTAGACAGTCACTTTAAACAAAAACCGTGGCCACAGAGTAGCCTACAAGTTATGGACAGGAACTCGTGACCGGTGTATGCAGGTTCATGTTGCCACTGAACACCTTTAATGTACAGAGGCTGGTGCACGCTAAATTTTTTGAGGCTCAAAATACTTTTATTGGCATGGTGTAGTAGTTAAGAAAGAGAGGTGCCGGCTGAGATTTCGTCCTCCTAACCTGACCATAGTTCCAAAATTAATTCCATTGCTAACAGCACTCATGTTGTCCATAGTGCAATGTTAATATAACTCACATTCACTTAAATGAAAGCCTGATGAAAATGAATGGTGCTTGTAAAATTCAAGTGATCATGGTTATGAATTTGTGCCACATTTAGAGTCATGGAAGTGTCTCCTGGTAACAATTAAGGTCCTCTATCTAGAGGGGTTGATGCAACATAAAAATATTGATGTTCAAAATCCTTTCCTTGGCCTGGTGATGAATTTTTGAGAATGGACTTCAAAGACAAGTGTCATGCTGAAATGTTATTCAATTCATATCTGTTGAGGATGAAGGCTCATATGATTCCAACTCAAAATCAAAGGAAAAATGGTATCGATAATTCATAAAGGGTATCTTAACCTTACTTCAAAAATTCAAATTAGTTTCAAAACTGTTTAGTAAGTTATTTTTGAGAATTTTTTTAATACATAATGTTCCGTGGATCGTCAAAAAGAAAAAAAAAGTTGAAAGAATAACATGTAAAAAATATTAATGGAAAGAATAACAAATTCACATCCGACAAATAAAGTGATAAATGCATAAAAAAATCCATGTTTTCTATATATTCCAAAAATACATTGAAGTTCTCAATTTTTTTCTAGTTTTCTGTAAAAGAAGATAATTATTAAAATATGAATTCTTAAAAATTAATGAAATTAATTCGATGATATTTCTTTAATTTTGTGTTTTCCATATGGTCTCTACACCTCGCTAAATTATGTCTTCCAATTTAATCTGGCTATTTAACAAAAATCAGTCTCAACTCCAGCCAACATAAATTACCATTGATTTCCTGTTTTCCCCTCAGCTACGATTCGGAAAACTAACTGATATGTGAATTCAAAAATGATGAAAATCATTAAAATTCTGATATTTTAAACTTCAAAGTACTGTCAAACCCTGTAAATCAACTATCCAAATATTTTTATACCACCAAAACTTTAAATGAGAGAGAGAGAATCTTTGTTCTTTATAAATCTATTTACTTTAATGGCTATTACTCTTTCGACAAAATTGAAGGAGAAAAAAGATTTTCTAAGAATTATTTACTTGCCTGAAGGTAAGATACACCTAAACTCAACTTCCTGTTTTCTCTTGAGACACTACAGAAACCTTTGTCTCAAGTAATCAGGATGGTAATATATTACACTGATAAATCGAAATACCGATAAACTTGAGCTCTGAGGTTGATTTTACAACAGAAGTGCCCAAAGCTCTGTAAATTTATCAACTGAAGCTTGTCAATAGCATCCGCGAGAAATTATGAGTTTCCATTTTAAATTAGTGATAAACCAGTGGGGAGGTATTGATTTCTATAAGTTTAATTTGGCGTTGTAGTACTTAGTTATCTGTCACAATCTATCGCAGTGGATTTATTTTTTGGAGGAGTTTTGACTTGAAGAAATTGACGTCTTTTCTTCTGAAATTTGTTTAATATGCCTTGCTGTTTTACTCTCAATGTTTAAATGTTTAATCACTGGAAAAAATATTCCTACAAAAATATTGTGGTCAGATTTTCACGATAATTTTTAACTATTCACTTTTAATATATTTAACATTGAAATGATGTTCTGCGTATTACTCATAACGTCTATCTGCGTACTTTAAAAAAACGCATAAACATATTTTATATAAAATTATTTTTTGAATATCATTACAAGAAAAAGTTAATTCAATGGTAATTAAGAGATAATCATATATATTCAAAACCTGTTTGAAAAGGGCTTCGACAGTAATAATATTTTGCCTGTATGAAGTAATGATTTCTATACCAAGGTTGAGCTAAAATTTTTCTTCAAGTTTTATTAATAATAAATTTATTAATATAAATAACAAGGTAATCGTAATTAATGTGTGAATTTTACTTTCAGAAAGTGATTTGTAAGTGATTCATTTAATTCGAATGTTATATCCATAATCAAAAATATATAAAACAAAATAATTTATTGAGAATAAAAAACCGATAATTATATAAAGTTGTTTTTCTGCATATATGAAGAAGTATTACTAGAATATTTTTAAATTAATGTATCCTAGTATACGTTCTGAATTTTTATTTTGCAAAAAAACGTACAAAGAATATTTTTGTAATATTTAGTGTCACTTACATAAGAATACAAAGAAAAAATATTTAAGAATACTGTTATAATAAAAAAATTATTTAAATGCGATATTTTGACAAAAAATGAACGTAAAATCACCTACCTTCAAAACATTCTTTTAAGAGTAATGCTTCTTTAATAAAACTATTTTGTCCATATAAAGTTCTCTGTACAGAGCCTTAACTATGAGAAATACATAACTTAGACGTGAGTTTACACATATTTTAATACATTAGAGTGAAAAAATATTAGTAAAAAAACTACTATTATTATTTTAATTGATGGTAACTCTGAGAATAATATGAACTTTTCAAAATTCCTAGTTCAGGCTCCCTGGAGAAGTCCTAGTTTTATATAAGCAAAATATGATTATTATAGAAGCATTTTTCATAAAATAAGAATGGTTTTTTAAAATATATAATGCTATGCTTTTTTGCTAAAATATTGCATTTAAATATTTTTTTATGATAATAATACTCAAAAACAACTTTATACCTGTATCCTTATATAAGTGACACCAAATATTTAAAAAAAATCGTTTGTATTCTTTTGAAAAATCACGGTTTTGAACGTAGTTCAATACCTTAACAATTTGCAAAATTCAATATTTTTTTTAAAGAAAAATAAAGTAATTATAAGTAGATAAACTAAAATTATATAAAGATAGAGTTTATTTAAAATGATTAGAAATATAGTTTTATTTGACACCATAGAAATAACTATTTCTGAAACTTTCTGAATAAATTATAATGCCTTAAAAATATTTTAAACTTACAGGAATTTAAGCACTCTTTTTAAATGCACAGAAATGCACATGAAATGAAAAATTTAGAATACATTACTAAATGAAGTTTTGCTAATTTCAAAATATTCAAATAGTAATAAATCAAAAGCTATTTGTTCATTGTGAATATATGCTTGTTTTCATTACTCTATTCAGAAATAATATAATTTAAATATTATAGTAATAGAAAGATTTTTATTTAAGTAAAAGAAATCTGTGGATAAAAATGAATTATTAGATTCATTTTCTAATATTCGAATCAAAAGTATTTATTTCTCAGGTATAAAGGATTTTATAAAATAAATGATGATATTATTTTAAAAAATAATGTAAAAATATTTTATAAGATTAATACAATGAAAAACAAAGTTTCATGCAGCTTAATAATGCATACGATAAAATACAATATTACAATTAAAGTTTACAGCTTAGTTAAAATTCACATTTTTTTATGAACAAAAAAAATTATACTTCATCTCAAATCATGCATTTATCTCTAAGAAAAAACAATATTATATTTCATGACCCAAAATTGTAAATTGTGTGAGTTAGCTTTATTTTTAAATAGATCTTTGAAAAAAAATACTAAGCTAAATTTAATTCTAAAAAAATTATATGAGCTGTGTATTTTTTTTTTTCATTAAAAAATACACACCATTGCAAAATCCTGTTCTTATATTATCATTATTAAAATTTTCTTTGTAAACATATGTATGATGATTTGTTCTGTTATAATAAATATTTATCGTAGGTATAAGTTATTTTCTTTTCAGGTGTAAACGCGATTATTATTTTATGAATCTGAGATTTGTGTAACATTTATAAATTAATATTATAACTATATTATAAGGACAGTTAAAAATTATAACTTACTTATTTTCAATGAAATAATAATTTGCGAATGTCAGTGCATAAATTGATAAAATATATGTATGAATCGTCAAGAAAAAGCTTATTTTCAAACATTATATTTAATTGTTTTCATAAAGATTATTTTTTGGGCGAAGAATCGTGTTTTAAAAGACATTGAAAAAAATATCTAAAAGATATCAATCTTTGCACTACTTCATCAAAAATTTTTATTTTACATTGAGGGAATAAATATATCTTGACAAAATTAAATGACACTATAATTTGAGATGAAATCTAAAATGGCAAATCGGTCTTTTAAAAACAGTACATGCTGTTAGAAGGATTCATCAACTCAAAAACCACAGGCATGTTTAAATATTGCAATACCTAAAAAGTACATAGAAATAAAGCCTTTTTTATTTGGCATATAATTAAATACGGATCAGAGATAGGCAGTGACGAGACATACACCACCGCAACCCTCTCATTTCGGGGGGCAGGTGCCTAGGGGGCTCAAAGACTGAGTGATGCCAAATACATTTTTAACCAATTTATAAAATATTAAAGGAAATATCTGACTTTGCAGGGGGAGCCCCAATATTCTCCTTTATGCCACTGAAGACAGTCTGTTCAAAAAAAGAAAATTGACCCCAAATATTTTGAATAAAATACTTCAAGAACATAATATTTAATATGTAATAAGGAATTATATGCTGGTAAAAAAGTTATTAATTTAATACAGCCGAAAGCTGATTTAGGCTTAGGTTCAACCCAATCCAAGAACCTCCAAACTCATCTAAAGAATAATCCACCAAATAATTCTCATCTTTTTTCACGCTGTATTCACATCATAAATAATGTCGATGCGTATACTTCCCAAAATTGCATCATTAAAAATAAATAAACCATAGCATCGATTGCCATTCGCGTTTGATAAATTGTATCAGAGTTGATTGAAATTACCCTGGTGAGCAACTAAGCATTTACTTCTGTACCAGACTTCAATATTTTCTCTCACAAAAAAAAAGTAAATTGATATAAAAGAAATTCCATATTTTCAAAAGCCATTCATCTTTATTAAAAGTAACCAGACGAGTTGACAGTTCTCGTAGCATGCTTATTAATGAAAAGGCTCATTAATCGTCTCTAGGAGAGAGATAAATTTAATTAAATATTAATTATGCATAGTTTTTCCGACTCGTGACGCTGAATGCTGCGTTATGAATTTTGACTTGTAAACGTGTTTCGGCGTGAGATGTCATAGGTATGTCTTTTAAATTTAAATTAAGTATAGTATCTGAGTTTATGTAAGACTTGGAAAAGCAACAAATTATTTTGTGAGTGCTGAGGTTTAGATAAAAAAAAAAGTGGACCGAGAGTTTCAGTTCATTTTGGGAGATTTAAGTCTTCAAATGACAGTGAGGAAAAGGATTTAGAATTGCGGAAGTAATAACTGGTAATGGAGGAGTTTGAAGATGCTAAAAAATTGTATTTGCGTTCTCGAAAATGTACCTTCGTTAAGATGTAAATGTGTTAGTCACGAAATTTGGAAGAGATAACAAGGTAAACGTTATTTGGCCTTGATTAATTTGTAGAGATGTAAAAGAGATTTTTAATTCTATAATTTATTCTTGCATTTGTAATTTCATTTTTCTATCCAACATTTATGTGACGACTTAATTAATCTTTATATCGCAGATAACTTCTTAGATTTACAACTAAAGTTGCAATTTTTTTTTTGAAATAAGAAGTGTTTGCAAATTTTTAAGCAACACACAAAAAAGGAAAAAAAATATGCAATTTTTCAAAGAAATATTTTAAACTCAAATCCAAATTAATAATTTTAATTCACTTCTTGACAATGCAAAAGAACCTTATTTTATTTGCATTGAAGAATTGTTAGCATTTGTATATAAAATTTGTTACTTTCGAAGGACAAAATTAGTCTATTGCACAAAAAACAATTAACTATGAGAATAATATTATTTATAGATAAATATCTAAATATCCGTCATCCTCTGATTTTTTAAATTAATATTGAGAGCATTTATCAAGTTATATTTTACAAAAAAAAAAAAAAAAAAAAAAAAATGTTATAGATGCTGTATCATATCACAGTTTTACGGCATCACGCAAATTTTGCAGACTTCTTTAATTGCACTTAGAAAATGTATAAATTCAATTTAGTACTATAAAAAAATGGTTAATAAAAGTATTCATTAATATCTTAGCTGCTTTATGCTTCTCTGATAAATTGGTTTCATTATCTAATAATAGAATCATCACACGTTATATACAAGTTCGCTTGTAAAGTTGCGTCCAACTTTACAAGCGAACTTGTTGCCATAAAAGAAGCTCTGACTATTTATCTGACTGTTTATCTCACATCACCATATTGGACATCTGCAAACTTCTCCAAAGGCATCGTCCTGTTCTCGGACTGCAAATCTGCCCTAGAGGCACTGCGAAAGGGAACAACAAACCTTATCTAAGCAATTAACATTCTCCTGAAAGAAATTACTGAGAAGTACAAGTCTTGCATTCTCCAATGGATCCCTGCGCATGTTAACATTGAGGGTAATGAAGCGGCCGACGTTTTAGCCCAAAAGGCTAGAAAAATCAATCCATCGCCACTGGCAACATTATCTTTTGATGCCAATGCCGTAGAAAAACGGAAACTCTGTCACAACTCCAAAAAGAAATTTTCACTCCCTGAGCTTAATTATGACAGAGCAATTACAACAACCATCGCACGACTTAGGACGGGACACCTCAAGGGAATGAAGATCCTCCCTGGTGGTTCAAGAACGTTCCAGCAGTGTAAACACTGCCCAGATATACAACTGGATCCCACACACGTCCTGAGCTGCCCTTCCATCTCGGCAGCCCTCTTCAACATGGACCTCAACTGCACCAGGGAGACCCTCTACTCGGGTAAGGCCGAGAATGTGGCTAAAGCGGTGGTACATGCCTTTGAGACTATCTAACAACTTTGCACTTGTCTGACGACCACAACAACAACGTTATATAATGCATTTAGGATCGCTGAAATGATTTTGTCACTTAACATTCCAGAGCGAAAAAGTCAGGGTACACTTCCTAATACCATGTTGGATCTTCTTTTGTCAATTAAAGTGTAAGAACTCGACGTGTCATTAATTTATGAAGCTGTTGGAAATCTAATGAAGAAAACTTCAGCCATGTTACCTCTATAGTTGCCCATAGCTGCGATTAACAATTCAGGGATTAGATCCCAAACTTGATTGAACGATTTCGATTCAATGCCATGTATATTTGATGGAATACATGTCTAGCCATCTAAGCAACCAAATCATACTTTGCAACTGTCTAGGATATTTAAACCAATCGCTACAGCATCCCTGAAATCTTCGTTGTTTGGGAACATGAAAACCATGCGCATTTACAAATGGTCACTTTGTAGATAATATTACAATTAATGATTTATTTAGTTTGATGACATAACTCCCAGTCCATTCCATAAAAAAACACCCTCCACTAATGTGGAGCTATCATTAAGTTGCATGATGCCTTTTATACAGCTTGGTTCTATGACATCAGAGGTGCACCCCACCCTAAATTTTCGGTTCTTACCAAATAAAATCATGACTCATCAAACCAAGCAATGTCTTTCCAAACATTTAGAGCTAAACTGAAAAATTAATTCACCCAACAAAGGCACTGCAGTTGATGACATGTCATTACCAAAGGCATCAACTGGTTGGTGTTATGAAAGCATATCTCATAAAGAGAACAAAATTTACTGCTGTGCTGGACGTCTGCTTTTTCGTCCTTAATTGGTTGCATTAGTCAGTATTGCTTGTCTCGTAACAATGACTTCTCTATCCAGTTACCATTTCTCCAGATCCTTAAAACAGAGTCGGCAATTACGTTGTCCATAGTCTGAAGCAGTGCTTGAAATTATAAATTTTTGTGACCTTGGATCATGTAATAAAGAATTATTTAAAAATTTTAGAAAATGGAATGCTATATTCATTTAGCTCTTGTGTTCTCTCTCTTTGTGTTCAAAGTTCCAATCGGACTACAATAATCACGCAAAATACTTTCCAAATCAAATACTAATGATGGCCGCGCTGGTGCACTAACCTTTCATGAATTTCTGTCATCTGAATATCTGCATATTGCTATCCAATGACATTGGGTATTTTATAAAATATGCGTATGTAAACGTGAAAAAAAAGCATTCTTAAATACATATTTAAAGATGAATTTTAAAGCAAAGCAGACAGTTTATACAGATTACTGTTTTTCCCGGATACTTATACCTTTGTTAACATGCAATGACATTTCTTAACATGTATTGTATTAGTTGCAGATAAATGTCTTCACAATCAATTATCAGAATAAAAAATCAATATCAATTACACGTTTTTCATCCTGGTCTGAAATTCTTTTAAAATCTTTCCTTCAGCACAAAATAAGTAAGTTTAAGATAAACCCTCGTTGCATTCAATTCCTTAATTTCCTCCGAAGCATCATGATAGCAACAACAACGAAAACAACTCAAAGAATAACTTTAAAATAAAGATTTTGATAAACAAGACAATTTAAATCCGATACCAGGTCTTTCGCAAAGTCTTTCAGCCATTCCGTCATGGAATAATGCTAGTTTAATTTGTTTTCTGAGACTGTTTCGAACTGAAGTGATCTCAATAAATCAAGCGATTGTACTAGATTAGAATGCGCCTATCTAGACACGAGATAAACAAATTTTGTGAATAAGAAAGAAGAATAAAATAAGTTGAAAAGAACAGAATCTGTTAAAATTGTCAGATAAGATTCCTTAATTTGGAAGAAACTTGCCTCGGGACATCTTTCTTTCCGTCTACACTTTTTAAAGTGTCAACTTCACTTTAAGTACTTTCATTAAATGCTGAATAAAAATCGATTTAATTTAAGCTACTGTTCTAAAGATTTCAGAATCATTATATATTATTCTTATTCACCTTTAAAAAATTCTATACATAATAAGTTTTAAGTCTCATTGTTTCTTTCTTGATATTACATATAGTTTTGCATTATTAAATAGTAGTTAAAATTTTCCTATTTAAATAATGATAAAATACTGTTTTAATTAAAGAAACTTATTTTTAATGTAACTACGGTATTTAATATGTTTATGAATAATCAGGCACAAAGTAACTGATTTAATTTCCTTTGTGACGCCTTTAACCCTTCATGATTTACTGCAGTTTTTTTCAGGAAATATTTTTTTCTTTTGAATCACTACATTGAAAATTAAGGGATATACATAAGAAAAATACTCAACTTTGGTAAATTCATTTCGTTAGAGCCAATTAATTAATTCAAGATATACAACTGTAAAGTCAAATATATACACTGTTCACTTAAAATAAACAGTCAAATCGTTTTCTAAGGTCTTCATTAACATACAAAAAATATATATATAATAAAACACCTTTTGAAATTACCTAATTTTTTGGAAAAAAATGACATTCGGAATCCACTGAAAACGCCATCAGCGCAAAACGCAATGTTTGTTATAAAACTATTTGTCTTCCCAACTAAAATACTCATAATAGAACCCGTGATGCAATATAGCTTGGAAGAGGGGATTTCAGAGAATATTCCTGCCATATAAGTATCGTCAGAATATTCGTAAAAAAGGTTATTCTATGTAATTTTAAAGTAAGTGGTATTTATAAGTACCTTCGGTAGATAAAGAGTAAACTCTGATGGATTTATGTTTGAAATTATAATCGCATAAAAAATAATTTATATAAGAAGTGAAAATTAGAAATTCATGCACTTAAACTGTACATTAACTACTTATTTATATAGTTGAAAATGTTAGTATATACTTTATGTATTTTAATAAGTATTTTAATAAGTACTTTCTTAAATTTTCAATTTAATTAAGTATTTCATATATTTAAATAGAGATTAGAAAAAAAACAGTGAATTATAATTTTCACTTGTGTGCACAAAGTATTACCGCTTGTTTTTAATTCTAACCCAATCCGTGTATATAGATCAAAGGTGTGTTTTTCCTTCAAATAATTATCGAAACTTTAAAACTCGTATATAAGCCAGATTGAAAAAAACAGTTCCTGTACTTTTTAAACATGTCATCATGGAAGAAAAAGTATTGCTTATCGGATAAAATAGGTGGAATATTTTCCAATCAAATCACTGTAAAATGGTGGAGAAAAGCCTATAAATCTATTTTTATATATGATAACTCTATCAAAGCTATAATATTTTTTAAATTCATTTGTATTCATGTAATTTCTGAGCTTTTCAGATTCATTTTGTTTACAAAGAAAAAGTATACAGCACTTTATCGTCGATCTAGTTTTTGCTTATGATTGTATCCATTCAGATCTCCTAATGAGTAAATGCATATTTTAAGAGCTATTCTGAAACTTGAATTCTGACACTGATTTTGAAATATTTATGACTTTATTTTCTTCTTTTAGAATAAAACATAATTCATTCCAAACACCCAAAAGATTAAAAATTTTGATCTCTTGCGCTTGGCTAACGAGAAAAATGTTAAAATTACCATTTTACTTAACCCTTAACTAACGATTGAATGTAATATGATACTCTCCCCAGTGTCAACGTTTTTCACATAGGGGCGCATATGCGGTGTATTCGGGGTCGGGGAAGGCAGAAATAAAGCAAATTTTTCTCTGAAATTAGTAAACCTTTCGCAAATACTGTCGAGATCATTCAATTGCATTCAAAAGCCATCGGAATAGTTTTACCAGTAGCAGCGCAATGAAAATAATCGTGTTGCGAAAGGACGGATATATCCAATAGGGGAACTTAACGCACCGATTGTGCAAGATGGATATATACATCGGCAGTTCACTTAAGGGGTTAAACTACATTTAGTTTGAGTTTAACGCAGTGCTTCTCAAACTTTCAATATACGTGACCCACTATTCAATCGTCATTTTCATCGCGCCGCCCTCCATACAATAACAATGTATTGAATTCAATAATACTATACTTTGATACTAAAGCTACAATACGACTTTAACCTCTTATGTGCCACCGACGTATAGAAACGTCGCGCTCAGTCAAAGTATTAATTTTCTGGACGTATATATACGTCTTTCCGAAGTACCATCTTTTCTGTGTTGTGCTATCCAAAAAATTATTCCGAAGGTTTTGGAATGCAATAAAAGAACTTTGACAATGTTTGCGAAGGATTTGCTTATTTATTCCTTTTCTCCTCCCCCAACCCCTCAAATAAAACCCATCAAAATACGCACGTTTACATGGAAAACGGTGGCATTGGAGAGTGAATCGTGGAACTTTTAACCAGCATTTAAGGAATTAATTATAAATCGTACAAATTATCAAGATAAGTTTTACTACAAATCCATAGGGTCATAGATAATTATCAAATTTGTTCTTTACTTAGTATAGTTAAATTAATAATAAAATACATTGTACAGTACTGATACATTTATTAGTGTATTATATCAGTATAAATGTGTATTTTATATTTTACTTTTTCAGAAAGTATATATTTTGTTTGTTTACTTTCAGTAAATTAATTTTTTAAATAATCTTTTGTTTTCGACTTTTCAATATTCTCGCACCCCCCGAGGGGGGGGAACCCCCCACAGTTTGAGAAACGCTGTTTTAACGTATCTATATGTAAATCGACTCCATTACTTTTACTTTAAAAATGTTCTTATAAATATATTTTTTACATTAAAATACAAGACAGTTTGTTTTCAAGATTTAATCTCGTCGAATTGAAGCAAGATGTTAAAAATCTGAAGCATTGTTCTTTAAAACATTATTCAAAGGGGTTTTTTTATTGCTTTATTTGAGAAAAAAATTTATTTAGCTTTGTATCAAACACTCTCCATCTAGGTAAAATTGTATACTCATGATCTAGAAAAAATTATGTACATGTAGAAATAATTAAATTGGAATGCGTGTCAAGGAAACGGATGGAAACTATAAAATCCACAGAGAATCCAAAGGGAACGTTACCCTTGTTTACAAAAAAAAATAAGCCCATGGCAGAAAAAGAAATATCACTTAGATACCTCGAGGTCAGAAATCTCGTATTTAACTAAGAAATGTAAACTCTAGAGGGACAAATATTTTTGGAGAAATACTTAAAGTCGTCTTCAAGGAAATATAAGATGTAAAAGAAAAATATCGAAAAGTGTTAGTTGAACAAAATATTGTTCTGCTATTTTTTTATCATCATAAAGTGCATTGTATTTTAGTGAACTACTAATTTAATTTTCAATCAATATTTATAAAAAAAATAAGTGTTGTATAAAAAAAAATCAAATTTAATATATTTTTAAACAAGTAATTTAAAAAAAAATAGTTTTGAACTCAATTTCTACTTAGATCAACAACGAAAAATTTTATTTTAGCTACTTTTTATTAAATAGTTACAATTAATATAAATATGTATATACATAGGACAGAATCACATTAAGTGGTAATTAGTTTTTTTAATTAAATTAAAGTATCGTATTGTCCTTTTCATTTCAGTCTAACTGAATGCTTTAACACGTGAGAAAATACACCTTTTCAAGTGTTGACACAAGTCGCCAAATGGTCGCTAAGTCCCCAACGTGACTGTATTTGTAATTTTTTAAATAATTAGTTCTAATCAACTAATTTTTATTAATTATAATTAAATTATTGTATTGTCATCCAAAATGATCCTGTATATAAAATGTCAGCTCAACTCAGCGCTTTAAAATGTATTTTATGAAGGATTGAAAATTCCACCAAGATAAATAAATAAATATACAAATATATAAATAAATAAATAAATAGACAGTGCGAGCTAATAGTAGGAATTGAAAAAGTAAAACAATAATAATACTTTAGTATTTGAATATTTTTTTTCAGCCAAACCCCTTATGATCTGATATGATAATTGAAATTGAATATATAATATGATAATGCAATTGAAAGCTGTATTGAAAAAAAATAATAAATGTAGTAAATAATTCAATAATGGTGCAAGAATTTTAATTATTAAATCTGAATGTAATACATCTGTATATATATATAAATGTATTTCCACTTATATCAGTCTTTTCTAGCTAAGACATTTTAGATATTTTATTACTTCAATCTGTATACATAGAATATCATTGCCTAAACATATATGGAATTACGATAAATAAACATAAGTTTAAATATGAATATTTAATTATTCATGCTATGAATAATTCTAGAATTTGTTTTCTTTAAATATTTCAAAATCACTTTGATGTTATATTTTAACATTGTAAATTTTATAATTTTGATTCAAACCATCTAGCTAACGTCGCAAGTGTTAGCAACGTATATATGTATATACATACATGCAAAAAGAAGTACATGTGTTTTTCTTACGGTAATTCATGTTTCTTCGTAAATTTTTGGTTTTTTTGCTTTATTTTTTTAATTTAAGCGTGTTTTTAATTTTTTAACTTAATGTGTTAAACGGATAAACTACAAGTGTAATTAGTATTTTTATTTTTAAGAAGTTATTTAGATTAACACACATTTAGTCCTGAAAAGTCGAAAATATATAATTTTTATGCATTTGTGCTACAAGAATATTCATTCTAATTGTGATGTTAGTCAAAAATAGTTTTTTTTTAAAAAAAAAACAAAAAATCATTGCGCACATAAATTACTCAACGGTTTTCTGACAACGAAAAACCTTCAAGAAAATTAATTATTAGAGATGGCGTCGTTTCTTACTAACATTCTTAACGTTTAAACTATTTACTATAATTCAAAATTTTAAATGTATTTAATGAAGATATTCATCGGGTAAAAAAATTAATTAAACCTGAAGCATATTTGATTGAACCTTAATTCGAGCAATAATTACTAATCATGTAGATACAACCTATTATGATACTTTTAGAAACGTACACATATTTTTAACATAATGTTGTAATTAATTGCTAGCAATTACTTTTTTTTTACTTCGCATAATTACAGACATACAGCACTTAAACTGACATTAGCAAAAAACTGAATCTTCAAACCCGATCCAGTATGACATAAAAAAACTGTTAATCTATATTCCACGACAACTGAATTTCCCAACATAATCAATAATACAAATCACTTTTAGGAACTATCTAATAGCCGTTATCATTAGCTGTTAAATGTCTCTTTCCAAAAGAAATGCTATTTAGTTGTAACGTACTAATTACACCAAGAACGGAAAATCGTTAATGTGTCCCAATATTTATCTCATTACGGATATTAGAAAATTCTTTTTTTGTGTTCTGGTGTCTATTATAACACAGCCAGAAATATTATGTTGGATTTCCTGTCCTAAGCAACAAAAAGAGTAATCAAGTATATATAAGTAATGAATAAATTATTACGCTAATAGTTATTTGGGTAATTAAATAGGGTTTATATTTCGCCTTATTAAATTATAATTTTAGAATACCTTAGAAAGGTAAGTTGAATATTTAGGTGTGTTTGTGCGCCCCGGTAGAAACAATTTTTTGTGCGGTTTGTTTTTGCATAAGTGTCAGTAATATAAATTATTTTGTAATAAAAATCAATACTTAAGTTAACTTTTGTATAATGTTATTGTTATTGTTGTGTTTTGATGCTATAAATATGTATTTCAAAAGAAATATTTATTTCAAAAAATAGTTTTTTTTATTTTTTTCATTTTTATTTTTATTATTTTTTTTTCATTTGGCGTTTATAATAAGTGAATGGAAAATGCTTTTTTAACACTTCGTAAATCTTTTTTTCTGGAAAGTAAAAATAAGGAATACTATCATTTTTCCTAACAGTTTCTCTCAATGAAGTAGAATCTTTAGTCGTAATGAGTAATAAAACATTTTTTTTCCTATTGAATTACTATTATTTTTGGAAAACATATTTCCAGTAATTTATAATATATGTGCCGGCTAAGTGGCATGGTTGGTGTATCGCTGGCTTTCTGTACCTAAGGCTGCAGGTTTAACCCAGCCCAAGTCGGTAGATTTTCGTAATGCAGAAAATCGACAGCAGCATTGTCGTATGATTATACGGAATGTTAAAGATCCCTTAAGTGCCTCTTCGGCTTGAGTGATCTCTACAAAATTAAATTCTAGTATAATTTTGTATTGTCAAAGCTCAGTTGCCTCCCTCTAGGGAGGAAACTGGGCATCAAAATTACGTGTGGTGATTGGTATCCGCCTATATGTTGCCGCACTAAAAAGAGATACCAGCTTCTGGAGAATGTACTAGATCTGCAATGTAAAGCACCAATCCGTAGCTCACTAGAAATTAAAAAAAAATAAGGTATGTTGTAATTACACAACATGAAAATAAACTAATTAAATGTTAAGTAAAAACACTCATTTATATGCAATTCACTTCTCTTTTAATAGTTCACATTTTTAATCTGAGTTTTACAAGTTTTTCACTGAACTAATATTGAAAAATGTTGTATGTGGGAATCATGCATGCTGCAAAGGTTTTAAACTATATATATAGTAGTAAATCTGGTAGTAACTTCTTCGTGTATCATGTGTTTTACAAAAGGTGAAGCTGAAATGACTTTTCGAAGTTGAAATGACTATGAAAATTCTCTTCTTTGCTAAGACTTGATTGGTGGAAATATTTTTGTTAATTTGCATATCTGAAGTGTGTGAAAAGAACAGAAAGAACTATTTTCCAATTCATTATGGCTCGAGAGTATTATTTCTTTTTGATTCTGGATTAAGTTTCAAGAACTGCCTGCCATAATTATACAAGGTTTATAGTTTGTTTTGACAACATCTACCATCACCTTCTTGTCTGGGTTATAAATTCAATTATACTATAGTTATGTAAATGTATTTTTATATCTATCAAAATAAAATTTAAAAAATCATAAATACTCTTCCGTTGACATGCCGTATAACAAAATAATGAATATTGGAATAAGAAGTTTTTAGAAACATGATGAAAAATCAGTATTTTTTGAGTATTTAAAATTAAATAATTAGAAGAATACTTAGATTCTATCAGATAATTTTATATTATCTAAAGAGCTTTATTAGATACAAATTATACTTGTTCCTTACCCCATACTGTCCACGATTGAATTAATTTGATAATTCTAAGCTGGCCAAATTGTGCCCACTCGATATAATTCGGGCGTATTTTATGCTATGAGCGATATTCGCATTACAAGCGACCGCTGTCAATACTCATGGGACTGACTGCGATTCGTCAACGTGAGTTCGTAAATTTAGATAAAGAACAATGTTTCGTATATCTTAAGATTTTTATTAGACATCGGTATTTGGAAAGCATATATTTTGTAAAAAAGTGATGATAGAAAAGTTTAGATTTCAAAAGCAAATTAGTAGAAATACGGTAGTAAAAACGATAATAAAAGTTGATCTGCGTGCAAGGTTACAATATTCGGTTCTTAACTGCAATTTGAAATAAAACTCAGAAATAAAATGACAATTTTGATTTATTCTGTATGTTTTATTTTTAAATTTTGGCCAAAACAAGGCTCTAAAATGTAAAAAAACAAGGAACTAAGGCTCTTCCGACTACGTTCGGAACCGTGATTTTGCAAAGCTCGTAAATGGATAATTTTCATGATATTTAAGGTTACTTAGATTAGAATACATGTATAAAATGGTTTTAAGGACATTTCGACAACAAAAAAATTATTTAAATACAAAATTTCGGCAAAAATTAACTTAGAATAACCTTTTTTCAAAATGTTCTTCTTTTGTGAAAAATGCTTCTATTATAATAATGTTTTGCCTGTATATAGCTCAGACCTTTCTACAGACAACTAGAATTTTTAAAATATATAACTAAGTGGGTTTATCCCTATTTTACGACAACAGAGGGAAGCAATTTTAAGAAAAAAAAACGCCGATAATTATTTCAATCGGTGGTAACTCTGAAACTATTGTGAATTTTTCAAAAATCCTAGTTCAGACTCTTTCGAGAAGTCTTTACTTTATATTAGTAAAATATTATTATTATAGAAGCATTTTTTACAAAAGGAGAACATTTTGAAAAAAGGTTATTCTAAGCTAATTTTTTGCCAAAATTTTGTATTTAAATAATTTTTTTTTGTCAAAATATCCTTAAAACAATTTTATACATGTATTCTAATCTAAGAAACACTAAATATCATGAAAATTAAACATTTATGCGCTTTTTTATATAAAATCACGGTTCCGAACGTATAGTCGGATACCTTAAATAAAAAAATAATTTTAAAACGGTTTTTTCAAAATAAGAGTGAGTTAAAAAGTTAAACAATATAGTATACATTTTTGTCTGAGCCTTGTAATGCATCTTGATTCCAAGTACCGTTTTGGAGGATTATTTTTTAAAGAAAATTTTAACCTATAGCTTTTACGCGCGTGCTATCAATACTTGTTAAAACTTAGCTGTTCTTTAGTTCAGACAGGGCATTTATTTTTGCACGCCCCTTGCATTAGAAAAGCTAATGAAGGCTTGTCTTGATCTTAACATGAAATTGCTTCTCATATTTGCCCAAGAAGATATCTTAGTATATCCTCAAAGGAGACATAAATCATTTCAGACAAGAAACTAGTTTTAAATTATCGATGTTTCGGCGGGTTAAAAGAGTGGTTTTGTTTTATTTTGGGCACTTGTGATTTTGATGAAACACGATATACTTATCCAAAAAACTAAAATTCGGTAAACAGTATCTAATACTAATAATGTGTATCTAGTGTAAAACCTTATAGAAAATAGTTTATTCAGAAGCATAACTTTATACAGCTTTATCTTGCTTAGGTTAGAGCTTAATGAATGTTGACGGCAATTGATAATAGTTGCAACTTTTTGAATTTAAAGACTTTGACATTTAAGAGTGTTAAAATTAATTGTATTTAATATATATTTTTATATATAAAAATCTTCTGTGCATGTGTATGTAACTCAACTCCTCCTAAACGCATGGGCCGATTTTGATGAAATTGTTTGTTTCTTTTCCAGTGGACTCGAGAATGGTTTAGATTCACAATTTGGTCCAAAATCGCAACTAGTTAAAACGATATTAATTAAAAATCTTAAAACGCAAAATTGTTTTACCTGTGTGTGCTATTTATTTTGCTAATGCGTGGAAAGAATAACCACGATGCGTTATATCTTTATATATAAAAATCTTATGTGCATGTGTATGTGACTAAACTCCTCCTAAACAGCTGGACCAATATTTTGATGAAATTTTTTGTGTCTGTTCCAGTGGACTCGAGAATGGTTAAAGCTTATTCATTAAAATTTGGAATTCTTGAACATAAGATGTGTGTACAGGTCAACGTCTGTCGGGTCCGCTAGTATATATATATATATATATATATATATATAGCTTTTGTCATAGAGTTATTTGTAAGGATACTATAAGATCCTTTTTTAAAACTTACAAATCATATCTAACCTATATATATTCATAAAATGGCACACAGACAACTTAATAATCTTAGATGCCTATTGAAAGATTAATTGTTTGAATTCTCTTAAACTTGGAGTGGAGAAAGAATGCCTCGCGTGGCACATGCGGCTCGCAAAGAGATTTTCTATGGTCCCCATCAGGACAGCCAGAAAATCAAATATAGATAGTATGTTTTTCATATTTGGGTAGACTTACATTTGTAGGTAAAGTATTTCTTGCATGAAAATCAAAAACAGTAATTATAGATACAATGCGAGGTTGCTTAACATTAACATATAAGCTATAGTGAAAATTTCAATAAGCAACCTCATTTCTGAATTCAAAGAATTGTAGAAATACGTGACCCCGGACATATTTATCTCATTAAAATTATTCTAAAATTAAATATGCTCACAGTTATAGATCCTTTGAAATCAGCACATTAAATCGATTTAACCCCTTATCTGCTACCGGCATATATATACACCTACCTCAGCCAGTGGGGTATCTGTCCTAGACGTATATGTACGTATTTACGAAATGTGATATTTTTTGTGTGTGATGCTGTTAGTAAAAGTATTCCAAAGGCTTTGAAATGCAATAAAATGACCTTGGCAGTATTTGCGATGGATATACATATATCAGAGAAGGATTTGTTTTATATTTATGCGTTTTCTTAATCCCTCAATACATTGCTGACGCACGCCTAAGTGAAAAACAGCGGCACTGGGAAACGAATTGCTTAACTATTAATCGGCAGTTAAGGTATCCGACTACGTTCAGAACCGTTATTTTGCAAAATCGTATAAATGGATAATATTTATGATATTTAGTGTCACTTAGATTAAAATGCATGTATAAAATTGTGTTAAGAATATTATTAAAATAAAAAAAATTATTTAAGTACAATATTTTGGCAAAAAATGAACATAGAAAGACCAATTTTCAAAACATTCTCCTTTTATGAAAAATGCTTCTATTATAATAATATTTTGCCTGTATATAGCTCAGACCCCTGTACAGAGGCTGCACTAGAATTTTTAAAAAATATAACTTAGAAGTGTATTTATCCACATTTTATTACAACAGAGGAGAGAAATTTTAAGAAAAAAAATCACCGATGATTATTTTATTGGGTGGTAACTCTGAAAATAATGTGAATTTTTCAAAACTCCTAGTTCAGACTCTTTGGAGAAGTCTTTACTTTATATTAGTATATATAAAATATTATTATTATAGAAGCATTTTTTTATAAAAGGTGAACGTTTTGAAAAAGGTTTATTTTAAGTTAACATTTTGTCAAAATATTGTATTTAAATAATTTTTTGTCATAATGTCCTTAAAACAATTTTGTACATTTATTGTAATCTAAGTAACACTAAATATCCTGAACATTATCCATTTATGCGCTTATTTAAAATCCCGGTTCCGAACGTAGTCGGATACCTTAAATGGCTTAAAAAATGGCACTATTTTATATAGTTTATATTTATTGATTTTTATGGTGGAGTTTTCCGAGCAGCCGGGTTAACTTATAAAAGTAATCATTTTAAGACGATATGTCCCCTCCTGTATTCACCTCTAGCCCTCGAGCCAAATTAATTTACCACCCGTGTCCTAAAAAGTTACATATTGAAAATATATTCTCAAAAATATCCATTAAAGAAATAATTTGGTAAGGAAAACTAAATTATTTCTTATCAACGAGTCAATACATGACACATATTCAACGGAAAGTTTTACAGAAATAAATATTGGCATCACTTTTTCAGACATATATATATGGTATCAAAGAGAAAAAAATGCATTTTATGAACTTTAAAGGTGAACTGTCCCACAGTAAGGAAAAGAAAAAATTCCTGGAAAAATACCTTTCTAAATTGAAAGCCCTTTACCACTATTCACTATGAGCAAAAAACAATTTACTCCACAATTTCATTTTCTCATTTAGGAGTACTCACCGAGACACTGACAAAAAAAAAGTGCTAAATTTTTCAGTACCCGCAACGATTGAAACACGTGACATAGAATACATATCTAACGGAATTCCAATTTTAGCTTGTTTCCCAAATTGTAACCATGGTGATACCAAACTTTGTTAGAGATGCTTGAGCGGCAAAGCGATGCGGTCAAATATATGTGACCTAAGGAATTCATCCGTTGAAGATGAATAGGAAGTAAAAAAGTTCGAATCCCCTTCAGGCACATTTTATACCACTAGAATGAAATTATTATTATTTTTTTCTTTATTCAACGAAAAGTACCTTATCTACCATCTAACTTTGTCAAAGAACCTCCGATTTATTGTTGGAACATGTCTGAATATGCTCACCGTTCACAACGGTTTTATTTTTTGTTTGTTGATAAGGATAGAAAGCATATAGAATTGCAGAGGGGTATTTCTCACATTTTTGTTCGGCTTATTTGGGAAATTTTAAGGACATGTTACCCTGCAGGAATTTATGACAAGTGGACTCAAAAATAATTTGCCGAAGTTGAACTGATATGATGTATTTTTCTTTTTTTAAAAGACATCAAATATATCTCTTATCTTATTTCGTATTTTTAGCAGTATAAAGGTACGAAATAGATGATGCAATAACTCCTTTTTGTTTATATGCCTCAGAATAGTAAACATATTCACTTTGACATCATTCTTGATTAAACATTCTTACAACTTAGAAAGTTAACAAATTATATAATTAATTCTTTACACTAAATTTTGTTAAATGTATATTTTCTTTTACTCGAGTTATTAAAATTTCTGTAGCCACTATACATATAAAATGTATTCATAAATTATGTAAAATATATCAAATTCATCATTTTCTCGCTGCATAATTAAGTATTGAAAATATCTACATCTTAAATACGTCACTGTGTTATTTGATTTTACACCAGCAGGGATTTTATTACATACTTGCAAAATTAAAATTTCGATATTTTCAAATTCATGTATTTTGAACAACGTATTCTGAAAAATATTTCACTTAAGTTGTATTAAAGAATCTTTTTTTAAAAAAAAATATAAGGGTTTAAATTATTTTTCATGGATCAGAACTAAAACGATACATTTTCCATTATTCATATGCTCTTTATACGTTTTTCAACTCAACTAAAATTCTTCAGTAAATATTTTGAAAAACGCTATAACTTTTTAAAAAAATTAGTACATTCACTTTAATCTACATATATTCTTCAATTAAGAAATTATACAGCTAGTAAGTGAGCGTTTATTAACATCAAACTTTGTTCTTGTTGTTGTTACTAATCTCCCATTCGGTCAGACGAAGTTACACCAGATCTCAGTGAAACCATTGACTTTAATAAGGTCTGATAATGGAAGTGGACTAGCATGGATATCTTCCTAGTCCAGTCCAAGGTAGTCCAGTATGTGCTGAGGTGAAGCCTGTTCTAATTGACATTTAGAGCAAATAGGAAACCCCTTACTGTCTCTAGAAAAAGTGAGACTTTTTAAGTGCTCGCTGCCAAGTCGAAACAAACAAGTGTTGAACTTTCCGTCACAAGAAGTAAATAAAGAAAGCCGTGTGGTCTTTTTTGCCTTATACCATTTATAAAAAACTAGTTTTAACTATTTTTCTTTATTTTGGGTCTTTGGTATTGAGAATAATTCTAAATATATGAGCTCTGATGAGGAAGGGACAGGATGGTATAGCCTTTTCTTTGCAGGAGTGTCAGCCAATTCATTTCCGTAGATATTATTAACATGGGGCGTGATCCACTTCAAATTCTAAGGCATCAAAATGGCAATTGGTGATGGATCTATTGAGTTGACGAGGATAACACCTGAGCTGGAACTTCACTTTCCTAACTTCCACATCACTCTAATTTGAGAGCTTAGAGTCACAGCAGATTTAATGTGAATTAACCACTCTATGCGGTGAAACTTCAGTGGCAATTAGATTCGAATTCATGACACTTCAATCGTGATCCTGACCTTTAGGTTATTGTGGCTAACAAAAAGTTATCAATATCCTCATTCTTTTTAATTGCGAATGTCACTCGATATGTAGTTTATTCCCCTGAGAAACGAATACTAAATATAAAGTAATATATTTTGATTAAACGTTATTTAATTATTAGAAAATTTCGAGTCATATATCGAGTTTATTTATATTTTAATTGCTCTATAATTTAAAAGAGAACGTATTACCCTGTATATCAAAGTGAATTTGCTCTGCAGTTTAAATTTATTCTGTTTGTTTCTTAACAATTCCAATGCATGTATCCAGATAGTTTTGAAGAGTAAGAAATTGCTGGAGTTTGATTCTTTGTATTAGGAAATATTTATTATATTCCTAATGCCACTACAATTTCGTTTTCATTTTGTGAGTCTTGTGTATGAGGGTACGTTCTATTTTTTCAAAGTTTTCCAAAAGATTCTCAATTTCTTACAATAAATACTTGGATTATGTTTAAGAAATATCGTACTTTTTAAATGATTTTGTATATAATAGGTTAATTTACTTTATTCATTAAAAAATCCTTGGTTTTGCCTTTTCTTTAATTTGTTTGTAGTTTTTGGTAATGCATTATTCCACAGCTTTTATTACTAGTCTTCATCAAATTTTAATAAAGACAACAATAGATATTCATTTTGCATCAACAAATGCAAGTATGATTTTGAATAGTTTTGATGTCCAGGAATTCATTAGACCCCGGGGTACCCCAGTGATCCTTCTCTATTTTCGACCCTCCATCTTGTCATCCAATTTCCTCTTATCTTCTTTTCCCGTTCAGACCACACACCTATGAATGTTTGACGCAGTATAGCCAAAATGGCTCTAGCGCCATAAGACACCAAACTCAACTCAATCCAAGGATTCATTATTTTTAGATTTTATTTCCAAATTATTTTTCTTTCTGCAAATGAAGTCTTGTTTCATATTATATTTACAACATTATGCAATAATAATAATAATTAAAACAAAAAAAATATTGCAAATACAATTTTTTTGTGCGCAATTTTTCACTTAATATGCTGTTTCTCAGTATATATTTCATTTTTATCATTAATTTTATTTGCAATATACAAGCATATTTAAAGATTATGTTACATGTTTTAATTTAAGAATTTTTTTGGAGTTATATGTGCCTACACATATATATGTGTGTGTCTGTTTGTTGTATAGTAAAAATGTGTTAAAATTTCAGATATAATAATCGCTATTACTCATGCTATTCAGTAAGAAAGCCTTGCAAACAAATAATAAAAAAATTTCTCCTTTTTTCGAAATATCTTCAATGCGCTCTTTTTTCCTCGTGCCCATTTCGTATTCAGTATGTATAATATAATGAAATGTAAATATTTAAAGTGTTCGCATATATTTGCATAGCTATATTGCTGCTGTAAATATTTGTAAGAAAAAGTACCTTACGCTGTGGATTTTTAAAATGTAAGGGAAATATAATATAATAATTTTTAAAAAACAGTCGTCAGTATTTTGTAAAAATATATCTTGATTTTTTGTATTTATCTTCTCTGAAATTCAGTATTGCATAACATTATAGCATTAAAAAGTACTTTAAATTCATATGTTTTATATTTTACATTTACCCTAAATTTTTAAAACAACATTTTAAGAGATGAAAGTAGAATTTTTAATTGAGAAGAAACTATCAAACTATAACTACAATTAAATATCATACATTTATATTGTTAAAAGTGAGATAAGTAATTTGTTTCTTTTCAAAATTATTCATTATTCTTTCAAACTTCCACTAAAGTTAATTTCTTACTTCATTTTATCCTGTTTTTAGTACTCAATGTGACGATTTTCTTCTTCGGAATCCAAATAAAATTGAAGATGTCCTCTTTCTTCCGTAACTTTCTAAAAGCAACATCGCTATTGAATGTTACGTATATAATTCATACTCATATATAAATTATAATGTCAAATATTTAAATTCAGGTATACAGAGGTATTATGCAAATGCACATTTATTTAATTAACCTTATTTCAGGTATAACTTAAAAAATGAAGGCATTTTAAAATAATGATTACGGAAAACTGAAGAACTGAAATTTAAAATTTTTAATAAATAAAAATATCAGCGATGATTAAATATAAAAGCTCGTATTGAATATTTCAATTTATATATGAATTTCTAGAATTAAAACCTCCTTACAATTGGAAGTTAAACAGCAAAATACCTGGAATTCTGATTATGAATAAGAATTATTTTTAGTGGAATGGTACATATTTTTGTACGGATAACTTTCTCAAGAACAACATGTTGTTGTTGCTCATGCCACCTAGCTGAGGTAGTCCGATCGAGGC
Source organism: Trichonephila inaurata madagascariensis (assembly GCA_019973955.1). Classification (NCBI taxonomy): domain Eukaryota; kingdom Metazoa; phylum Arthropoda; class Arachnida; order Araneae; family Nephilidae; genus Trichonephila; species Trichonephila inaurata. The sequence goes on from BMAV01022582.1 coordinate 102,966, forward strand.
CCACGAAATTCATCGTTGAAAGGGGCTAGATGTACGCCTGTCGTTGGCCTTAGCATTGAGCACCATACAGGTGACAGTATGATTTAGCTCGGTGAGATTCCCGACGGGGAGAAATTAATGTTGCCAGAGCCTGTGAAACAGATTGGTCTTCTATATGATAGATGGCGACAACACCAATTTCCCCCACCACAATTTAGGCATGGAACTGGAGGGGGGAAATATTCTCCAGACCCCTTCACTCGTGATTCAGCCACTGATTTAACGAGCACGTACTTCGTGTGTACTCGGAGGGTATTTGGAGGCATCAGGCATCGAACCCAGGCCTTCCTGTCTGGAGTCCGATGCTCTAACCACTAGGCTACCCATGACCCAGAACAGCATGTAGCCATGGTAATCGTCACAGGCTCATGGGCGGCGAGTCATGAGTTCATGCCCTATTACCTCCAATGACCCGCCTTGTAGAAGGGCTGTGATACACGTTTAATTAATCGAAACTCAAAGTTCTCCCTTCTGCGTGGTGTGGTAGTTGGGAGAGGGAATGGCATCTCTGGTGCTGTTCTAGTCACTTGACCGTATTTCAAAATGATAAGGCCCGTAACCAATAGCACTCGTGTTGATTTTAGTATAACGTTAATAAGCACTCAATTACTCAAGAACATCTACCGTGCCATCTATGAGTGCGCCGTGGGTAGCCTAGTAGTTAGAGCATCGGACTCGAGACCGGAAGGCCTGGGTTCTATGCCCAATGCCACCAAATGCCTTCCGAGTACACACAGAGAAAGTGCTCGTTAAAACAGTGAGTCCGAAAGTGTTGTGGGTGGTCTCGGCTGAAACTACGAGTGCAGGGGACTGGAGAATATTTCCCTCCCTTCCAGTTCCATGCCTAAAATGTGGAGGTGGAGATTGGGAGTGTCGCCATTTATCATTAAGAAATCCAACCTGTCTCACAGGCTCTGGCAACATTCATTCATTCCATTTGGGAATTTCACCGTGGTAAATCGTACTGTCACTTGTAAGGTGCTCAAGGATAAGGCCAACGACAGGCGTACTTCTAGCCCCTTGCCACAATGAATTTCGTGGGCCTCGATCTGATTACGTCAGACAGGTGGCATTAGAAACAACAAACAGCAAACATGAGTGCGCATACCACCAAATACCCGCTCTTAGCTTCAAAGATCTCACGACCAATAGAAAAGCTCTATATCATGAATCTTCCTCACAAGCATGTTATTCCCATGCATTCTTTTAAACTTCAGGCTTCTCCAAACAGGTGCCAATCTGTATGTCGTTACATGTTTGCATGCCTAAAGGAAATGGTCTAAAATATACTTTCATGAGTTGAATCCTTTAAAAAACATAAAATGCAATTGTATTATTATTGAAAAATTTGTTTAAATTTTTTTTTAAAAACAAATAGCTTACTCATAGTTTATACGTTTTGAAAACTATAAATTTAGGTTTCATTTCAATACAGATCAAATAAGAATTTTACACATAATAATACAGATTTTTTTTAAAAAGAAATTATGATGTTCAACATGATGAAGTAGACAAAATTATATCGAACAATTATTTTCAAAAAAATCAAATCGACATTTAAAACTAATATTTTATCACAGAAGGGAAACAGAGGAAAAATATATAATAAAACCAATAAAATGAACGAAAATACTAAATTAGGCTAATTCATTAATTTCCTTTTCTGAATTGTCTGTATCAAGGTTCACTTTTGATTTAATAACAATGTAACTAATACAATTAATTAATATGACAAAAATGCAACTGGAGCGATTGCACTTGTTAACTGTTCCCAATTCAGGATTGTGGAAAACTTAACCTTTCTCATAACGAAAAAAAAGTACTTGTGTTTCAAAAATTTCACTTACAGAAAGACAGCTCTTCATTACATAATTGGAATATCTTTGACGGATTTAACAAATGATCTCATTTTTATTTTCTTCCTCTCAGATCTGGAGAATGATAACAGCTTTTTTTAATTTAATCAGTTTTCCCCAATTATAGATTAAGCCGTCATTCATCTTTTAAATACATTACTTAGTTTTGATTGTCCGGGTAATAATAATTTCATTCTGGAAAACTAGTCTTTTTAAATGAAATTTAAATAATTTCTCGTCCATTTTAACCAAAATTAAAAGTAATTATTCTCTGGATAGAATTATCAAAGATCTAATTAAAAAAAATTTACTTAATACCAACTATTGTTATGATAATTTATCAACCGAAAGAAATCAATTATGCTTATATTTATGCAAAATGCTCTGTGGAGATTTACCTAGAAACGATGCTGTTTAAGTTTAAATAATCAACGTTACTACATTTTTTTAGATTTATGCATAAAAAGGTTTTTATAACATTGAGAAGACTTTTATTGAAATGCTGAAAGCATTAATGAATAAATTAATCTTCTCATTTAAAAAAATCTTTCAAACTGAATTTTCTCACAAGAAGCACATACATATATAAAAAAATAAATTGGGAGCCTTAGCCACAATGTAACACAGTTAGTTTAAAATTGATGAAACATCTCCAAGAATAAAAATTAGACAATATTAATTTTTAAAACAAATATAATGTAAATCATATAAAGTATGAGTTTTTCTACAATGCAGCATTTTTTTTTTGCATTTTATAAAAACATCTTAACAATCATTTCAGCATTTTAAACATAAAAGAATTCGGCATTACATTAATAAAAGAAGGAACTAGGAAAATTAATTACGGTCCCGATTTTCTTTAATGGCATAAATTTAAAACAGATTATTTATTTTAAACTATTTCAATATTTTGCTGACCAGTGTCTATCATATATAATATAAAACTATTAAATACTTATAATAATGAAAACAAAGACAAAAAACAATTTTCACTTGCGGAATATTGTAAATGACCAATATTTAAATATTAAGCTTTTATGATATTTTATTAAAGAATTTAAAATTAAATTTCTATTATAACTCAGACAGCTATTTTGTTGAAGATGGTATTGTGGTTTTGTAGTGTGTGCGTGTGCATAAGTTCCTTCTAATAGGAATATTAATTTGTGAAAATTCTTGAATAATGAATAAAATTAATAATTAATGTACTTAACTTGTAATTAATTATAAAAATTATAACATTTTTTTAAATTACAAAAACTATAATTAATTATTACATTATAAAATTATAATTAATTATTACATTATAACATTATATATAATTGATTATTATATTATAAAATTATAATTAATTGATTATTATATTATAAAATTATAATTAATTATTACATTACAAAATTATAATTAATTATTACATTATAAAAGTTATAATTCATTATTGCATAATAAAAAATATAATTAATTATTGTATTATAAAAATTATTATTACTAAGTAAATTATTAAAATTATAATAACTTAATAAATTATTAAAATTGAAATAACTAATCAATAAATAAACTTTTCAAAATAATAATTAATTATTAAGTAATACAATGAAAAATTATCTCAATAATTAATTACATAAAAATCTAAAAATGAAATACAATAAAAAATATGAATATAAAAAAGAATATGGATATTTTTCAAAGTCTTATACTATGGATTGAAATTCATTAAACTTATATCATATATTTATTTATATCACAGTAAAATAATTATTGCACTTTAATTTTTACATAATTGTTTATTTTATATTATGGAGCCTAAGAAATTTAAGCTCCTTATAATTCTGTCTACTAGCTCCTGATTTCAAAAGTCATAATATTAACTTAAAAAAATTATTAGGTATAGTATAAAATCATTCCTGTATCGCATTTTAAGCATTTCATAAAAGTTTCATTTATTTCATAAATATTACGTATTTATTTCTTTTAACGTCAAATATTGTAAAAAAAAGGACATATTACAATAATTGTTTTTACTTTCAAAAGTCAGCAGCTTCTTCCAAAGCAATTGAAACATTTTTTTTTCCACGTCTCACATCACAACGCGCATTATAGCACCAACAAAAATATTATGATTTTTCGCTTTGAAGAACGAACAATTAAATATCCCAACTCTTTCCAGAAACTCCTAACTTCATTTTTAGACTCGACAACATTTTCCATTTTGGTAAATCATAAATGTCACGACAGCAGAGTTGTCATTCAAAACTGCGTCTGTGCAACTAAATTTACGACTTTTTAGAATTTCTCTTTCAGAGCTTTCCGATTTGCCATTAAAGAGTTAAACAAGGCTGTTTGCTGAGCACTAAAAATTATATTACCTTTTAGTCGTGTGAAACTATTTTTTTCTTTCTTATTTCTTTATTTGTTTAAGTTCGCCGCGCATTTTAAAATTTGGTCGTAAAGTGTTCCCTAGATATGACGACATGCCATGCTTTGCGTATATGCGATAAAGAAAAGTGTTTTGTTTTGAATGAAAATTAAGGTTTCTTCTTCAACTTTCGGTAGTTATGAAACCGATAAAAGTAGTGACACTTCTTAGTGTTTAAATGTGTTCTGAGTGTGGATTTTATATTTGAAGGGAAATTAGAATAAACCGTAAAACATATTTAAACCAAAGAATTTTAAAAATAAGAAAGTTATCGTAGGTACACAAAACTGACAAAAGTAATTTACAGCAAATTTTTTTTTACTTTGGCCGTATATTTATCCATAAATATGAAAAAAAATTATATTTAAAGATATGAATAATATTTAATTTTTTTATCGACTTTTACATTTACGCAAAAAGATATCAGTAATGTTTTATTTACATAAATAAATATGAACATTATATTTGTAGAAATTAATATAAATATGTCCACATCTCTGCGTCGCAAAAGCTTTCGAGTATAGATACAGGTATAAATGTCTGCATTATATATATATATATATATATATATATATATATACTTCTTACCCTTATATATATATACATATATAGGGCTACTTTTTACCCTTATATGTATATATATTTTTTATAAACTGCATATTGGAGAGGTTATAATGATAAAAATAAAAACACCCCAGGGATTTAGAAAGCTTTAAATGATGAATTCTGCAGCATTATATTAAATGAGGACTTTTAAATTAACGGTAAAGTTGGGTTTAACCCAGTGTTGCTCAAACTGTGGGGCGCGCCCCTTTAGGGGGGCGCGAGCATATTGAACAGTCGAAAACAAAAGATTATTTAAAATATTATTAATTCACTGAAATAAAAAAACAAAATACATTCTGACATAATAAAAAAAAATAAAATATACCTTTACACTGATATAATACACTTATAAGTGCATCAGTACTGCATAATGTATTTTATAAGTAATTTAACAATACTAAGTTAAGAACAAAATAACTACCAATGATCCTTGTCACTAAAAACTAACCCTTATCTTGATTTGTATCACTTATCTTGATGATTAACTCCTTAACTGCCGATTAAAAGTTACGCGATTCGTTCCCCATTGCCACCAGAAACGAATAAATATGCAAATCCTCTGAAATAAGTAAATACTTCGCAAACACTGTCAAGGTCCTTTTTTTTGCATTCAAAAGTCTTCGGAATAATTTTATGGATAGCAGTGCACAGAAAAGATCATACTTTGGAAAAACGTACATATACGTCCGGGTGATTAACATTTTGGCTGAAGTAGGCGTTTATATACGCCGGTGGCACTTAAGAGGTTTAAGTCGCTTTAGAGTCATAATATAGTATTATTGAATTAAATACTATGTTATAGTATGGAGGGGGCGCGATGAAAATTATGATTGAATATTGGGTCGCAAACATTCAGACTTTGAGAAGCACTGGTTTAACCAGTTTTTTTTTTTTTAAAGTTTTTGGCTAAAATACATCATGTAAAATTGGTATATAAATTGCGAAACTTTTTATAAAGATAGTGTGTTATGTTTTATCTAAAATAAGACAAAACTTTATTTTAATTTCTGACATACTAAATTGTATGTTGACATTTCTTCATGTTTAATATAAGTACTTTTAAACTCAAATATTGCAAGCATAATAAAACTGTTTTTGAGTAGTTTCAGCAGTATTAAATACATTTAGGAAACTGTATTACAGAATGAATCAATTTGAATGTAGGACTAAATATATACGAGTATATATAGATATCAAGAAATATTTAAGGAATTTTATTTTGTTAAATGATATTAAGTACTATAAGTATTTTTGTTTTAAAAAAAAAACAATGTATAAATGTAAACAAAATAAAAAATCTTCTCAGAATGATCATTTCAGATTAAGGGGACATTAAAGGATTAATAAAAACCTCTGATTTAATGTGTTTATCAATTTTTTTGCACTTAAGCTATTTAATAGCAGGTCATTGTTGTTCTGTCACTATGTTTACACCATTCAGATAGATGTTGAATAGAGCTTCGACTGTCACTCAATATTCAAATATCTGTATTGACACTCTCAGTAAAGCAAAATTTCAAAGCCTCCTCAATTGCTTAGAGTTCTGCCCGAACAACTGAGCAGTAGTCAGGATTTATCTTACAGATCATGATACCATTCCTCATTTTGATAAAAATTCCACTACCTGAGACAGCGCCTACATTTTTTATTAGTGGGTATCATAGAACGTGAATGTCTGTGGAAATGAGATAGCACATGGTTTGACCCGTGAGGGCAGTCTTGATGATTCTACACTTGATGGCTGCCTTACTTTTTCAGAAATATCTACCCTGGTCAAACAAGATATCAATTCCTCTTGAAAGCAGGCCCCCTTACTTGAGTAGTATGAAGAAAACCGTCTAGCCGATTCTTTGCTTAGGACAAGCAGTAGTAGTTACTACTCTTGCTAAGCTTAGCAGTGGACATACTCGAGCTCAACGGCATGTGGCCGATCTTAAAATTTACTCTCCCTGTCCAAATAGAAATCCTCCAAGATGCTCTTGACCACACCTTCACTTGTATTGGTTGCCATAAGAGACAGCTGCTCTCAAGTCCTACTACAAGTCATCATTGTTTGAGAAACGCACAGGTTCATGGACTAGATCTAGATCAGGGGCATTCAACCTTTTCCCCCCACCGGGCCAGATACATGACTGGTACTTCAAGAGGGCCACAACATGAGGACAATGGGCAAAAGATATATGCCCAAAGAAAACATATAAGACCAAGCAACATTAGACAAAACAAAATTGATCAAAATATAACTTACTTTTTTACTATATTATCTTTCCTATCAAACACACACAAAAAAGTATTTACTTTTATGCATATTTTAATGAGTTATGGAGTAGTTTCTATTTTCTTTCCTGAATGACCAAGCCTCTTGTTTGCATTCTATCAAGAAACGCATATTGATAGATTTGATTGGTTGATTGTTGGGATTTTCCTCTAAATTTTTAGTACATTATTCTTAAATAATTGAATTCCTTAGTTCAATGGACAATGAATGGGCCACTCAAAAAAGACTGGTGGCCCGCGGGCCGTAGGTTGAGTATCACTGATCTAGATGTTTCTGTCAATCAAGTCGGATAAGGAACAACAGCACAATTTGTTTTTTTGCTTGTAACCTATGAATAAATATTTTGCAAAATAATTTTTGTGCGTTTAATATGCTACAAAATGCTAACCATTTAATTTTTTTAGTGATAAATTTATGAATTTATAAAGGATTTTAAAATGTTACACCTCTTATAGTAAGTGACGTTCACACATGAGATTTGATTTACAAGCTCGCAAAACTATGTATAAAAAAAATTGCTATGGGATTTGAACTGATATGATCGATACTGATATATTACTTTTTTTTAATAAATGCTTATTTAAAACTCTTTTAAATAATGTATAATTTTTACGTAAAAAAAATTAGTACTTTTTGACTCAAAATTGCTTAACATTTCTTTTACATGTTCTAATAACTATAGTTAGAAAAGTTATATTAGTTATATTAGTTATATTAGTTAGTATAGTTATATTAGTTATATTAGTTATATTAGTTAGTATAGTTATATTAGTTATATTAGTATAAAAGTTATATTAGTTAGTTATATTTTACTCTTTTGCGATAAATAACTTTGAACTTTTAATTGTCATTGGAATATAAATAAAAAAGAACATAAAAGTTATAATTTTGTAAATTTGTGACTTATAACTTTTAAATTCTGTGATGTGTTAGAAAACTATATAAAAATATTTTTAGGCTAATTTTTTTTTTTAAATTTCGGACCAATTTTTCTTATTTAAATTGTACTGTATTACTTTAATAACTTGTCAATAACCTTATGCCTTATTATTTGAGAATCAGCTTCTTGCTCCAGCAATCACTAAATTCTACCTTGTCACTTTTCTTCAAGTATTTAATTTTCCCTATGAGAAACGAAACTTCCAGAAATAATTTATTATTTTGATAAATTTCTTATACACATCACGTTGAATTTTAATAAAGATCATACAAAAAAACTCAGTACACCTTTTCTTAAATGACAGCTGTATTATATTAATATTTATGTAATCATAACTTCACAAACGAATTGATAAGTAATTAAATTATTAAGAGGTTTTCGGTAGCTGTAAAACTGCTACGTATATTTCCTGAATTATTTCTTCACTAATTGGCGGAATTTATGGCATGCATTTGGCTCAAACAATTTTCCAATTAGTTATTGAATAAAGTATTAAATTTTGCAAAAATTATATGCCTAAGTCACAAACATTGTAACTTTACTTCGAAAGGATAATTATATCTTCAGACAGATAAAAAAAATTAATTGTATCGTTTGTCTTGAGAAATACATTGCTTTACGTGAATTCATTTTTCAAAATTTTAATCTAAATATATGTATTGTATGTTGTGGTTCATTGACCACTTCTTATTTTTCAATCTGTCTTATGTTCTAGATACTATTTTTCAGAATTTTCGGATTTATATGATATATATTTACTACTAAACCATCATTCTTGTTTTGAATGTCGGAATTTTAATAAATATACAAAACTGAATATATTTTACAAAAGCTATTTACTTAAAGTAAATAATCTCCAGTTGCTTCCAAACCCCTGTCCAAACAAGATTTTAATACATAGATGCCTGTCTTAAATTTGATATTTAGTGTCACTTAGATTAGAAAATGTATATAAAATTGTTTTATGAATATTATTACAATAAAAAATTATTTGAGTACAATTTTTTGACAAAAATGAACATAGGATGACCCATTTTCAACATATTCTCCTTTTATGGGAAATGCTTCTATTATAATAATATTTTGCTATTATATAGCTCAGACTTCTGTACAGAGGTGCAAGTAGAATTTTTGAAACATATAACTTAGAAGTGGATTTATCCATTATTTACTACAACAGAGGAAAAGAATTTAAAGAAAAAAAAACGCCGATAATTATTTCAATCGGTGGTCACTCTAAAAATAATGTGAATTTTTTAAAAATCCTAGTTCAGACTCTCTGGAAAAATATTTAATTTATATAATCACACACAAAATATTATTATTATTATAGAAGCATTTCTTATAAAAGGATAAATTTTGGAAAAGGGTTATTCTAAGTTAATTTTTTGCTAAAAAAATGTATTTAAATATTTTTTTTTATCATAATGTCCTTAAAACTATTTTATACATGTATTCAAATCTAAGTGACCCTAAATATCATGAAAATTATCTATTTATGCGCATTTTTAAAATCCCGGTTCCGAACGTAGTCGGATAACTTAAGAAAATGTACGTCGGTGTGTGAAGAATTTGATGAATAAGCAAAGTACTGCGAAATTGTATTGTCTAATTCATTTAATATTGCAACTGTATGACGTATGCACGCAGGTGTTTCCGTGAAGTAGTATTGGATCATTCCGATTAAAAAGTGTGGGTGTATATGTTTCTTGTTATGCATTTTATTAATGCTCTGGCACCTTAAATAGATTCGTTTCCACCTTTGCAAGCGGAACATCGTTTTTCACAAATATACTATGTGGCTCATTTGGTAGGGAAAAATCCCTTTACTGAAATTTTTCAAACTAACGCTGAAATTTTTTTTGACTGTTACCAATTTAAAGTATCCGACTACGTTCTGAAATATGATTTTAAAAAAGCGCATAAATGGATAATTTGCATGATATTTAGTGTCACTTAGATTAGAATACATGTATCAAATTGTTTTAAGGACATTTGGACAAGAAGAATTATTTAAATACAGTATTTTGGCAAAAAAGTAACTTAGAATAACATTTCTCCAAAATGTTCTCCTTTTATAAAAAATGCTTCGAAGATAATAATATTTTGCTTATATAAAATAAAGACTTCTCCATTAGGTCTGAACTATTTTTTTGAAAAATTCACTTTATTTTCAGAGTTACAGCCAATTGAAATAATTATAGGTGTCTTTTTCTTAATATTTCTCCCCTTTGTTGTCGTAAAACATGGATAAACACACTTCTAAGTTATATTCTTCAAAAATTCTAGTTGAGCCTCTGTACAGAGGTCTGAGCTATAGACATAGAGCTATAGACATATTATTTTAATAGAGGCATCTTTCACAAAAGGAGAATATTTTGAAAATGGGTCATTCTCTGTTCATTTTTTGTCAAAATATTGTACTTAAATAATTTTTATTGTAATACTATTCCTAAAACAATTTTATATACATTTTCTAATCTAAGTGACACTAAATATCATAAATATTATCCATTTATACGCTTTTGCAAAATCACGGTTCCGAACGTAGTCGGATACCTTAATGTATAAGACCCGGCTTTTATTGCGCTCTGTTTTTGCCTCATTACCAAGTTTATACTCATATAAAATCACACGGATATCAATAAAATTAATTTTCTTATGAAATTGAAACAAATAAAAAATGAACACTTCAAGAAAATCATCTTTGTCCAGATGTGACTTTGGCAATGGAAAATATATCTCTGAACGAGCTGATGCCAGAAACATAATAATAATAATAAAAAAAATGGGGGAGACAAAGGCTAACATCTAAAGTAAAAATTCAACGTTTCCACAACGTAATACATGTATATGTGTGTACGAGGTGTGTCTGTAAATTAAGTAATGTTTTGAAAAAAACTCGCATAAAAATCTTTTTTCAAAACAAAATTCATTTTTACTTTAAAAAAACGTGTTGCAAACTATTTTTCTGCCTAGTTACCACCATTGCCCAGGAAAATTTCACATTGGGAAACCGACTTGTCAACACCATGTTTAAAGAAAGAAGCCACCAATGAACAGTATTTGAAAAATTCGTGGAAACTAATTATAAAGCAAGCTTATTCTGAACCATCTGTTTTCATGAATTTTCTCATTCACTTTTTCAATCAAACCATCTTTGGCATATTAATGCTGTTATCCGTGCTTCAGCATGAATATTGATATACCCATCACTGAATTATATCAACCTCTTATTCTCTCCATGTCATCACACAATACATTTTCACCATAAATCTCTACAATTTGACGATGAATTTCAAAAGGCTTAACATTTCTTTGTTTTCCAAAAACCGATTACAGAACATAGACGGTGGGATCGGAAACTTTCTTAAACATTTCAAATGATCCCTAACACGAGTAAAAACAACACAATCTTGCTGTAATTGCATTACTGGACAAACAATCGACAAGAGACATGGGTGCACAAGTGCTGATCATACGTTCTGATAGTATTAAACAGTACTTATTATCTGGACACGCATCGAATTTATATATATATATATGTAATAGATTAAAGTAGTGTTGGCCGGTGTATGTGATTATCAATTTTGATTTAGTAATGACGTCTTCAGAATAGTTTTACCTCCTTTATTATGAGCACGCATCAGCACATTAAAGCACAATTACATTCTATTTTCACATTGAGTAGACAGCGGCATTTTGGAGAACACAACGACACAACACAAAGACAAAAAGCAGCAAGTATTTTCAATCGTACATTATGGCGGCAAGCAAAGAAAGAGCGTGATTACATCAGATTTTATGTTTATATACCAACAGTGCACAAGCGCGTGACTATTACGTAATAGTGGTTCTGATTGGCTAGAATGCGCGGGATTTATATTTAGGTTTAACCGATTACGATTAAGATTACAATGTTTTATTTTAAAATTAAGAATGAAAGATTATTTATAGATCATTAAAGAGAGTTAATTTAAAGTATGTTAGAGGGAATTATTACATATATATATATGTAATTCTCATTCATTTCATCTTGAACATTTTTTTTTAATTTGTAATGGTCCTAGCCTTCAGGACTCGAGTGTAAATAATTGCTAGCTGCCCACCTAACTGGAATCAATCGAACGATATCTTTCCACCAATAAAAAAGCTCCATCCACGGAAGTTATGAGTTTGTAACTTCCGTTTGCAACTTCATATAAAATGCCCGAGATACTCTGGCAAAGCTCTCTTTGTGTTTGTCTGCAATATGTAAAAGGTTGCTGCTGTTTACTGTCAATGCAATGTGACTGTTTATCACCGTTAATTATGTGCATGTTTGTCTGTGGTTAATCGTATAAATGCCTTATTGAAGAATAAAACCGGATTACTTGTAACAAGATGATTCCTCTTTCGTCCAAAATCTTCTACACTCACTTCTACTTTCAGCCAAATGATCATAAATCAATAATTAATTACAAGAAATCCATTGCACTCGCCTCGTCCCTTCATATATATATATATATATATATATATATATATATATATATATATATATATATATATATAAACTCTAGGTTGTTCTAGGTTGCAGGTATATATATATATATAAAGGTTATATATTTAGGTTGCTAATTTTGAGAAACATTGCATTGTGTTTCTTTTTTCCCTTTACTTATTTTTAGACATATAACATTGTTTTAATTCAACTGTCAGAAATCAGTCCTAGTCATACATCGACCTACATTACCTCTTTCGAAATGTTTGTAATGCGAATTTAATATGTTACGAAGCTTAAACTTCCATACCACAGATTAACCCTATTCAAACATTGACGTATCGTTGCATATATATGTGCAAACATCAGAAGCTCTTTGATGCGTCTGCTAACTTTTGGAAATTGATTGAATGTCGGATTTACTTCATTTAATTCTAGATTTAATGGATGTGTTCGCCAAGCTGTTACATTCGAGATTGGAATTATTAAATAAAGTTTAAGAACATTATGATTTATTACTAATACGAGAATTTAGCACTTGGTATATCAAATATTCTTTTTTTAAAGGCGTAAATATTAATAGTGGGATTGGAAACCCTCTTTTGCTCAACAATTGCCAAACCTCTGTTGCATGTACTAATTCACAGATTAGAATTTGTGTTTAAGTTTTCATAAAATGGGAGAAAATTAATCATTATTTAAGTTAAATACTTTTAATGAAAATGTCAATGAAAAGATGTACTTTAATTACAAATAAACTCATGTCTGAAGTTATTAGGATTTGTTGGGGTAGAAGTATCTAAACAGAAGCAAAATGTGTGTGAACATTATCAAAATGTCTTTTATAAGACTATACATTCTTAAAAATACATGCTGAAGGCTTTATATAAGAGTTGTTCCCTTTATTTTATTATAAAGGCTTCAAGAAATAGTTCAAGATTGATATTGTTCTTCAAATGATTTTAGACTGTATAGTGTACAAAGTAGATATGATTAAATGAAATAAGACAATGCTGCAAGCTTACATTGGGATTACGCCTACAAAAATAATGCTTGCCCTTCTTTTTAATCGAGGTGTGTATAGTAGAAAATATAAGTACCTCAAAAGATATGTAGAATGCAGCATTTATAAAATAAAATACATTTAAATATGTTCTTTAAAATAATAATGCAT